>JAJOOS010008618.1:0-19852 GCA_029582725.1 Solanum chiquidenum
CTGAATTATACAAATGTACCCGCGAATTATACAAACCTGCAAATTATACAAATCCGCGAATTATACAAATGAGGCAGCTTAAACTATAGCTACAACCCATAAATATGCAAACTATAGCTATGGAGCATAATTAAGTTTATTATAGTGGCTATTTGTGAAAGTTCCTCTATATATATATTAGAGGAATATGGCCCGTGTTAGCACGGGCCCAATACTATAAAGATTTGAACAATCTTGACAAAATAATAAGGTTTTATTCACATTTTGGAATAACAAGTAGTGGTAAATGCTTAAGTACATATCATTTATTCCCTTACATTATATATACAACAAAACTATCTACAACTCATACTATTTAGACATCATATATTAGTGATGTAATTTTTCCATCTTTATTTGTAGATAAAATTGTCGAATAGAATCTGCAGAAATAGCTCAGAAGTTAAAAGCATGAAAAAGTTTGATAAAGTATGTAATAAGCTGATAATTTAAAGGAAGATCTCTAAAATTTTGATGCACTATCACTGAACACATTTGTGTGCACTCATTCAATGTTACCATGTCAAAGTTGTCTATATAAAGACAGAGAAATAAAAAATTCAAACCAATAAATATAGATTTTACCATCTTCAAAAAATAAAAAACGCATTACTTTAATTTTAAGTGTGTTCATTGTTCAACCACATGAGATTTACACTAATATCTAACATTATAGTATATTTACCAAACGCAAAATCTATACTCTTTCAATTCGATAATTTGATTTTTTTGTCAAAAGTAGTTTCATCAATCTAGTTACTTGCAACAAATACAAAATTTCAACTTGATAGTCTAAATTGGCATAGCCCCTTGTTGGATGGAGGACATGCAGTCCCTAAATTTAAACTTAGTTCAGCCAGTTTAAATGTTACAGTTACAATATTATATTTTTCAAATAAAAAATAAAATGAAAATTTCTTTTAAATAGCTACTTCAACCTTTGATGAATTTTGTTAAAAGAAACCAACACTAAGCTAGACCTACAGCTAATAGTATGTATATATAAACAAAATCCAATCCAATTTTGATTAATAAATAAAGATCAAGTTTATTGGTTTTAGAAAATGCATAAAAGATGAATTTCAGAATAATGAAATTTCATTCTCTTACCTTTTTGGTTCATCATCCATATACTACATAATCATTTCTTTACAAGCGCCTCCTTATATTTTTATAGTCGCAGACTCGCAGCTAAAAGACATTTTTAAAGAAGGTTAGCTCTTTTTTCCTATCAAAATAATGATAAAATCCTAAGAGATGCAGTGCCAATTTCTTCTTTGATGATGAGGAAGATATGGGAGGAAGAATACACACATACAAATTATAGAGAACTTGAGAAAATGATACATGCATCTTTTGAAATATTTCTAAAAAAAAAGTAGGATTGATATGCAATGGCTACAGCCTACAAGACATATATGTGTCATCGGTAATGAGTAATGACTCATTACTGGTTCATGCTCAAAGACTAAACTAACCCTTAGCTTTTGTTAAATTACTTTTAGCATACATATTGAAAATTGTCTCTTCTATATAAGAGAAAAATATGGACCGCCATTTGAAGGAGGAATCTAAATAATGTGAAAAAAAAGATGGAGTTGGTTAATGAAGATTACAAATTCGATCAAAAGTATGAAAATTATAATATTGTAATTGTTTGTGGTTATAATAATTTTTTATTTTAGTTTTATTTTAGCACACTAAATTAGTGTACTAGGAATGGATCAAATCTTAACAACAGTTAAATTTCATAGTCATATAGAGCATTAAATTAGTGCACTATATGAGTCAAAATTAGGCCGGATTATATTTCTATCCTAGTTCATCTCATTCCTTCTCAATTTTTTGTTCTTTCTCCATATTTTTTTATGCAACCCGATATCTATATGTGCAGAGATTATTATAGGATCAAGATATTAGTGACCCCTAGAAAACGGATCGTAAACTTTAGGATTGTAAAGTACTGAAAGTAAGATAGATTTTGTGTTACCTTTTTAGAGCAAAAAGCATGTAGATTACATATTTTAGTTTTCAAAAGTAAAATTATATTTGTTAATTTTTGTAGGAAAATGATGAATATGGCTAATTTCGTTGGAAAGATGATTTTCCGACAAAAAGAATATAAATACAACTACTAAAAATAACAAGTGCGGTTTGGTATGCAACTTTAATTTGAATAAAGTTGAAAAAGATAGGGATCTCTTAGATCTTACTAAGGGACACTCTACCTACTATTGATGTTTTGAGAGAGAAACCGATGAAAATGAGAAAAAAATCAATTTGTTTGAGACTGATTTGTTGTTATTTATTGTTTGTATTTTGAAAGTTGTACATAATGGTTAGATTTTTATTTGATTTTATATAATGTTTTTGTTGTTGTTGTTGTAATTGCAGTACTTTTTATGTATTATATATTTTCATGTAGTGTTTTAACGTACTATTTGATTGGTTTTTTGTGAATTCTATAATGTAATCTACGTATTTTTTCTATGAAATATGAAATGTTGCACTTTTTATGTTTTGTGTAATTTCTGTATATATAATGCTTGTCAATTTTATTAGGGAAAAGGGCTTAATATACCCCTTAATTTTGCTATTTAGAGATGATATACCTCTTTATGAAAGTGACTCATATATACTCCTATTGTTACACAAATGACTCACATATATCCTTTTCTATTAACGGAAGTGGAAAAAAAATTAATTTTTTTTATTAAGAAAGGATAATCCATATAGGGATATATTTGATCATTCTCACATGTTTTTTTTCTTTTGACTATTTTTATTTATCTACTAATTCACATCAATAGGGGCCATGGAACCAATAAGAAGCATTTTCGGCCCTATCAAACAAACTATAGGTTTTCCTTTCCGTGCGATAGGGGATAAAATATGTTTTCATCGACATCTTTCTTTTTGATTCAACTGTCTTTTTTATGTCACTTCCAGTGAAGGTCGGGTATGTGCCCGGTAGTTCCATGCCACCGGAGATTACAAAATAACGAAAAAATAAAAGCGACCGAGATGCGAGGGGAAAACTTTTGTTTAACATTTTCGGAAAGACCACCTATTTGAATTTATTGTTTTGATCGTCAAATTTATTTTTTCACTTATTTTCTTGTAAAAATTTATTATAGATGCCCAAATAATTTTTTTACATTTATAAAAACTAAATTACAATATAGCCACAAAATAATTAATTTTAAATTCTTTTTTAACTTTTTAATCTTTTCTCATTCACACTTCTTTCTTTCCACTTCTCTTATTTTTATACAAAGGAATGAAGGAAAAAAATAACATAAGAATAAAAAAACTCAAATAATAATAATCAGAAGTCAAAAAATAATTAATGTGTGAAAAAGATAAATACATAATTATTATTTTTTTTAAAAAATAAATTAAAAAATTAAAAAATATTTTTTTGCTTTTGTAACGGTAGGAGTATATGTTAGCCACTTTTGTAATGGTAGGGGTATAGAGTTAATAACTTTGATGGTCACTCAACTATCAACTCTTTTCAGAGAAAGTCACTCAACTTTCATTCTCAACTCAAAAGTCACTCAACTATGCCTTCTTTGCACAGAAAGTCACTCAATATATTTAATTGTTTTTTTCACTAAAATTTTCTGACATGGAATTTTTATTTTTAACCAAAATTTTAAGAACCAAATATATATCCATTTAAACCATTTAATGACCCGCCTCATTTAATCCGACCCGCTAAGTCATTAAAAAGTCATCAATAAATGTTCACTGAACCATGAAGGAAATTGATGCAAGTATGTGTAGTCGAGTTAAATAAATGTAAAGGAATCTGGAAATCTGTTAGAATTGTTAGGCAGTTAACACTGTTCAGCTGTCAAGAAATTAGTTAGTTAGTTTCTTCTGTTGTATTCTTCTTTAGTCATTTTACCCATTGATTAGTTGTATAAATACATGAGAAATGTACTGATTCATCATTCATGAATAATATCAATCTATTATTTCTTCATTCTTCTACATCTTCTAAGCTAATCTTCTCGGTTGTACCCTGAATTAGTCTTCATCTTCTTCGATCCTTAACTCCTAGATTAACTACGATCATCACGATTGAGTGTGAGTGCATCAATTGGTATCAGAGCTATCATTCCTCGGCATGACTTTGACTCGCAATAAGAACCCAGAAGGATCGACAGAGGACACGGATAACATTTTTTTACAGATTCATGAGCAATTGCAGAAATTGATGAAGAGTATGAATGATCGAAATGTGAGGACATATAAAGAATTGTTGGAAATCAAGCAAGCCATTGGTGGTATGAAGTAGAAAGACAAGGAATTAGATAATTGCAGAGGTGAATCTTCTGCTGGAGGTGACAATTCTGGAGAATTGAGGCAGTTGAACAAAAGCAGAGACATTCAGACTGGAGTAACTGGTAATTTTCTCACTCGATGCTCTAGGTTAGATTTCCCTAGATTTTCTGGACAAGATCTGAAAACATGATTGTATAAGGTGGACCAATTCTTTTCTATGGATGAAATTCCTTATAGTCAGAGGGTCAAGGTCATATCAATTCACTTAGATGGGGAAGCTATTGCTTGGCATAGGTCATATACGAAATCTAGGAACACTGTTGTAGATCCTACTTGGACATAGTATATTTTAGCTTTGAATGAAAGGTTTGGGGATGGATATGAAGATTCAATGGAATCCATTAAGCACCTGGAACAAACTAGCAATGTAAGAGCTTACCAAGCTGAGTTTGATAGGCTGTTGACTGAGGTGAATTTGTCTAATGAAAATTCCATCAGTTGTTTCTTAGGAGGGCTCAAACCTGAATTGAACAAATAAGTAGGGATGCAGGCACCAAAGACCCTGATGCAAGCTTACAAGTTGGCTAGATTGCAAGAGGAAGTTTTTGAGGCACAAGTTCAGTCCTGGGGAATTAGATCTTCTGGAAAAAATTAGAATCCCATTTTACCAACTCCAAACTTCCATAGAAATCAGAATGTACAGAGGCCCATACCAGCTAATACTAGTTACAAGAAACCTTTTGATAATTCTTATAACAAACCTAGTGGATTTCAGGGCAATACTAATGGAAGGAAGCTCTTAACTGCAGCAGAGATGGATGAGAAAAGGGCCAAGGGACTATGCTTCCGTTGTGATGAAAAGTATGTAAGGGGGCATGTGTGTAAGGCCAAGAAGAAGTTGTTCTTAGTAGAATTGTGTGAAGAATGAGATGTAACTATGGAAGAGGATCTAGAACAAGATCAATTCCAGGACCAAAAAGCAATTGATAACATTGTCAATCCTGAGGAATGTATGACAATTTCATTGCAAGCCTTCACTGGTGTCACTGGGTACCAGACCATTAGAGTCACTGGGTATCATGAGAAAAGACTATTGCAGATTCTTATTGATACAGGTAGTACCCACAATTTTATTGATGAAGAAATGGCAAGGCAGTTAGGGTGCAAGGCCAGCACAATTATAGAACAGTCTATTAGTGTAGTTGATGGGAGGAAGGTACAAACTGCTTTCATTTGTAGGAATCTGTAGTGGTTGTTACAGGGAACTACATTTTCTTCTAATTTCTTATTACTGCCATTAGGAAATATTGATATAGTATTGGGGGTTCAATGGTTGAATACATTGGGAAGAATTCTCTTTGATTTTAGCAAAAGGACCATTGAGTTCATACACCAAGGGAAGAAGCATGTGTTGAGAGGGGCAACCACTCAAGTAAAGACTACTAGGGCTAAAGTGTTGAATAAAAAACCTGCAGAACAAGTACAATTTTATATGTTGTCAGTGAACATACTTGTTACCTTCCAGTGTAACCACATCCAAGCTATCACAGCCACATGTGATGACATTCCAGTTGTTTTGGTTTCTTTAATGGAACAATACAAGTGTATATTTGATATTCCTACTGCATTACCACCTCACAGAGGACCCTATGATCACATAATACCACTCATAGACAATGCAACACCTATTAGTAAGAGACCTTACAGTTTCCTGGAGTGAAGAAGGATATTATTGAGAAGTTGGTACATGAGATGTTAGATCAAGGGGTTGTACAACACAGTACTAGTCCATATGCATCCCCAGTTGTGTTAGTTGGAAAAAAAGATGGTAGTTGGAGACTTTGTATTGATTACAGAGATCTGAATCATTTAACAGTGAAGGATAAATTCCCAATCCCTATTATTGAGGATCTATTGGATGAGTTGGGGGGTGCTGAGGTGTTCTCTAAGATTGATCTTAGAACTGGCTATCACCAATTGAGAGTGGCATAATCTGATGTGCATAAAACAGCCTTCAAAACTCATAAGGGTCATTATGAGTTCTTGGTAATACCCTTTGGGTTAACCAATGCTCCCTCATCATTCTAAAGTCTTATGAATTCAGTTTTCAAACCATTACTCATAAAATCAGTATTAATTTTCTTTGATGACATTTTGGTTTATAGCAGAAATATGTATGTTCATGTGGATCACTTAAGAGTTGTGTTTGAGTTGATGAAGAATTATCAGTTGTATGCTAAAGCATCTAAGTGTGCTTTTGGGGTAAAATAAGTGGAGTACTTAGGACATTTTATCAGTGCTAAGGGAGTAGCAACTGATCCTAAAAAGGTATCTGCAGTTCAAGCCTGGGAACTGCCTACTACTATCAAGCAACTCAGAGGTTTTCTTGGTCTAGCAGGGTACTATAGGAGATTCATCAAAGGATTTTGGAGCTATATGTAGACCTCTACGTGACTTACTTAAAAAGGATAGCTTTGCTTGGACTGAAGAAGCTACTGCAGCCTTCATGACTCTCAAACAAGCCTTAGTAACTGCTCCTGTTCTGGCCCTGTCAAACTATGCTGAACCTTTTGTTATTGAGACAAATGCAAGTGGTACAGGTATTAGTGTTGTCCTAATGCAGCAGGGACACCCTATTGCCTATATTATTAAAACACTGGCCCTTAGACACCAGTCCATGTGTGTTTATGATAGAGAATTGCTGGCATTGGTTTTTGTTGTGACTAAGTGGTCACATTATTTGTTAAGCAATCCCTTCATTGTCAGGACTGACCAAAAGGCATTAAAATATCTGCTAGAACAGACTATACACACTGATTTCCAGGTGGATGGTATCTCAAAGCTCATGGCTTTTGACTTTACTATTGAATACAAAAAGGGACTGGACAACAAGGTTGATGATGCTCTTTCCAGTAATCAAGGGGAAAAGCTATTGGCTTTATCTTTGCTTACACCCCATGATACACTCTTCTGCTAGATTCATCAATCTTGGACTTCTGATGCTGCTTTACAGACCTTGATCACTAAACTGCTATTACAGCCTTATAAAGCCTTCACTTGGATTAATTCTCAGCTTAGGTGAAAAGGAAGATTGGTGGTAGGATCTGACCCTCAGTTGAGAGAACACATTATTCAGTTGTGGCATTCTACACCTCAGGGTGGCCACTCTGGAATGGATGCTACCATTAGGAGATTGCAATCCCTATTCTACTGGAAGACCATGGCTTTAGATATCAGGAGTTTCATTAATAGATGTGATGTGTGTCAGAGACACAAGTATGATGCCTCAGCTTATCCTGGCTTAATTCAACCTCTACCTATTCCTGAAGGTGTTTGGACTGACATTAGCTTAGATTTCATTGAGGGTTTGCTTAAATCCAAAGGCAAGGATGTCATTCTAGTGGTGGTTGATAGGTTGAGTAAGTATGGTCATTTCATTTGCTTGCAACATCCACACTGCTCAAATTGTAGCTCAAAGATTTTTGGACAATGTGTTTAGGTTGCATGGTATGCCCTCTACTATAGTCAGTGATAGAGACCCTGTTTTCTTGAGTTCCTTTTGGCAAGAATTGTTCACCTTGCACGGAGTTCAGTTGCATAAATCTACAGCCTACCATCCTCAAACAGATGGTCAGACTGAGGTCTTGAATAGGACCTTGGAGACTTATCAGAGGTGTTTCTGCTCAGATAAACCCTTGGAGTGGGTTGCTCACTTGCCTCTTGCTGAGTGGTGGTACAACACAACCTATCATTCATCTATCAAATGCTCTCCTTTTGAAGTTCTTTATGGTCAAAAGTCATCTATTCCTCTTCCCTATTTGGCTGGTGAATCCTCTAATGAGATGGTTGATAGATCCCTAGAGGCTAGGGAAGCTATTATTGCTTTGCTAAAGTTCCAATTATACAGGGCCCAACAAAGAATGCGAGATCTGGCCAATAAACACATGTCTGACAGACAGTTTAGTGTGGGTGATTGGGTCTATTTAAAGCAACAGCCTTACAGGCAGTTCTCTGTGGCCACTAGACCTTTCAACAAGCTCGATGCTAAGTATTTTTGTCCCTATATGATTGTTGCTAAGATTAGGGAAGTTGCTTATAAGTTGTTGCTCCCAGCTGATGTGTTGATCCATCCTACTTTTCATGTATCACAGTTGAAAAAATGTCATGAAGTACCTATTGTCCTCAATCACCCTCCAGTGTTGCATATGTCTAGTCCCTATTGTCCTTTGCCTGAGGCTATATTAGAGAGGAGGATGATCAAGAGGGGTAATAAGGTTGTTTGTCAAGTGTTGGTTAAATGGTTGGGAATTGATACAGCTCAGGCCACCTGGGAAATTTTCACAGAGTTGCAGCATAGATTTCCTTCATTTTCAAATAGGGGGTATTGATGCAAGTATGTGTAGTCGAGTATTGTAGTCGAGTTAAATAAATGTAAAGGAATCTGGAAATCTGTTAGAATTGTTAGGCAGTTAACATTGTTCAGCTGTCAAGAAATTAGTTAGTTAGTTTCTTCTATTGTATTCTTCTTTAGTCATTTTACTCATTGATTAGTTGTATAAATACATGGGAAATGTACTGATTCATCATTCATGAATAATATCAATCTATTCTTTCTTCCTTCTTCTACATCTTCTCAGCTAATCTTCTCGGTTGTACCTTGAATTAGTCTACATCTTCTTCGTGCCTTAAATCCTAGATTAACTACGATCATCATGATTGAGTGTGAGTGCATGAGAAATCTAGTACCCAAGTAGTTCTTCACTTCTAATGTTTTCAAGTTAGGATGTGGTTGAATACCATCCAACACATGCTGATCATTGATCGCACATCCTTTTGATTCCTCATGGGACCATAAATATGCCACCTTGTAAATATTCAGTTTCTCCCGTAGATATGCTTTTCGAGCTTCTTCTCTATTACGGACCAATTGGAGGCCATTGATCCTCAACTTACCTCTAAGGTTCTTCAAATGACCTAATTCTTCTATTCGATGACCTTTCTCTAAACCCACATTGAAATACTGTAGGGTCTGAAGACAAGTCAATTGTCCCATGTTAAGTGGCATCTGAGACCGAGAATAGAAATAAATGTGTCGCAAACTTATCATATTTCCCATCTCATATGGAAGTGCCAAGAGTGAACCGAATTTGTAGAATCTAAATGTTTGCAAATTATAAAGCTCGCAAATGGAGTGGGGCAAGACTGTGATCTTAGTGTCCGAGAGATCAAGATAGCTCAAGTGTATCAGCTTTCCTATTTTGGCTGACAACTCCTTGATTCCTGAACTTGACAAATTTAAAACTCTCAAGAACTTAAAGCTCAACAGCATATCTTCCGATATATAATTGCTTCTCCAAAACAGTGTGCACAAACATTCTGGCTCTTTTATCTTATCTATTTGATCACTTGGTGAGTCCCATCCAAAATATCGCTCTTGAGAAAGATTTTCTCCACCATCGCTCCTCGGATCAAATAGTTTAGATTTTAAGATATCCCCAGCCAAATCATGCACAAGATCGTGCATCTTACAGTGTGTTATGTTGTTGTGCTTATCTAACTTAACATCTTGTAGCAAGGAATTTTGCAACAAGAGCTGAAAGAACTTGTACCCGATGTCTTCCATTACAGTGATCTCTTGACATGGATGAAGAAAGCCTTCTGCCATCCAGAGTTGGATTAGTTGGTCCTTTTCAAACTCAAAATCTTTTGGAAACATTGCAAAGTAAGCAAAGCATTTTTTCAGATGTGGAGATGTTTTCTCCGTTATCATCTTCACCTGCAACAAGGGTGTTTCCATCAAGAATTGCCTGCCATTCATGTTTTTGCTTGTTGCGTAAGAGGCCTCCCAACACACTTCCCGCCAATGGTAGACCTTGACACATTTCAACAATCCTGTTCTCCATGATCACTATTTCCTCTGGAACTTCCCTATCAACAAATGCTCTGTGTTTGAAAATGGACCAACAATGATCTTTTGCTAATTTTTCCAACCTATGAGGACCTACTGTTGCTACTGTGGACGCCACCTGTTCCATACGAGTAGTCACGAGAATGAAGTTTCCTTGGGATGTATTCACTCCTCGCAAAGTATCTACAAACTCTACCCACAATGTAGAGTTAACACGCCACAAATCATCCAGGACAAGCAAATACTTTCTTCCTGTCAGTTCATCTTGTAGCATCTTGACTATTATGTCTCTGCTTTGGACCTCAACTTTCCTATTTGTCAATGATTCGAGGATTAGTTGAAGAAAGCTCTTCGTTTCTGACATTTCAGGTAGACACAACCAAACTCTCTTTTCAAAGTGTTTCTCGATCTGTTCATCGTTGAAAATTCTCTTAGCCACAGTTGTTTTCCCTAAACCCCCCATACCCACTATGGGAATGGTGCACAGAACAATATCATCTCTCATGTTCAACATCTTCCTCTTTATTTCTGCAACATCGTTGTCTCTACCAACAGCCTCCGAAGCAACTACTATGGAATCTGTTTCACGAATTGATAGTTTTTGTTGAAGAGGAACCATGAGTGATTGGAGACCGAGGTTTTTGGCTAACTTATTGATAGCCCTCAACTCTTCATTGATGTTGTTGATTTTTCGTGACATTTTGCTCTTAAAAGTTGTATGAGAAAAGTAATCACTGACCTTTTTCATTGGTTTGTTTCGGATCTTCACTCGTCTTTTGATAGATTCATACCTGAATTCGTCAAACACATTTTCAGCATTTTCAGCAGCTCTCTCAAGCATCTTGAGCCATAGTTTCACAGCCTGATCGTCAACTTGTCGTCTTTCAGCATCATGAATGAAAACTTGGATCAAGGATACATTTTGTGTAAGCATTTCCAGATCTTTCTTGCAGTCCCTTGAGCTACTGAGTTCCTCAATAGTGAGAGAAAGCAGTTTTTCAAGCAAAACTTGAACTGTAGCACCAATTACAGGATCGGCCATAGTTGTGTTTGCTCCTTCACAAAGTCTTCTCAAAGTTTTTGCACAAGTCTTCTTTAGCTAGCTGTTTGTGGACCATTAAAAGGAAGACAATAATTTATACTACACAATAAAAGTGAATGACTAAAAGATCCTCGTACTTCATTCTGATTTGTCAACCCAGTCCACTTTATCAAGCATCACCTAGTGGTTCCAACACACTACTTTAAACCACTCCAGACTCATTGTGTCTCTCAATCACGCTGCCATACTTTAATAAAAGCACCATTTGGCGGTGGTTGATGCACAATGACAGTCAATTAAGCATCAATTAAGAAGAAGAATTCTAGGAGCTTTGAACTTGAAGAACTGAGATGCTAATTCACGACTGGAAGCCAAGATATCAGAAGAGAGAATTTTAGAAGAAAAAGAAATGTATCATCATTTAATGAATCAATTGAAATCTTTTACCTGGTATATATGGATCTAATCCACTAATGAATTCAACTAACTACTCCTGAACATTCAACTGACTTTTGTAACAGAATTGTAACTAACTAATGGGGACCAACTAACTATTGGACATCACCCACTAACTAACTTGTACACCTCCGCTGCCAGCTCTATGATATGTAGACTTGCATCAGCTCTTCTAAGAGTTCCGAATCAAAAAAGTGAATTGAGTATAAAACTTGCCACATCATTTTACATTTTTACATCAAATTGTTTTGAACAAAATATTGTTTTGTGATCATAGGGAAATCAAGTTCAAGTCCCCCGCGAGCTACTTTATGCCTTAGAAATTTCACTTTCTTCTTCCACTATGACTCCTCCATTTCCTCCACTCATAGTTCTATCCCAAGCAACAGAAACTGATCTGGAGTCAGTACATTTACAGTTGTAACCTAAGTAGTTAGGTTTACAAATCAAAATAAGTACAAGGATCTCCCAAGCCATTTCGTCTTTTATAAATAAGCAATTCATGTTTGGACTTTGTAAACCATGTGTAGATTTCCCTAATAACGAGACAGATATAGAGTGTAAAAATGTCAATAATGATTAGATACCGAATGATACATACAATACAATGTACATTGTAAATAAAGTGAAAAAGGTTTAGCAAGAGTGGTTATGTTTAGGTAGAGGGGAAAAAAGAGTCATTAGATTGAGCAATCTCCTTTTTCACTATACAAGATTAATGATGAAATGCACACAAGTGATCTGTGTTTATATGATAATAATGTAGTCCTGCCTAATGTTTCAAAAAAATTTATAATGAGATACAAGTGCTCTTGATAACCAAGTGGCTATTTTTAGGTGCTCTGTGTTTGATTTTGTTAAATTACAGAATTGTTGGTTATACTGTTTTATGTCAATCTGGTTGTGCTTTCTGCAAGTATCCACATGTTTTTTTAAGCAAGGTAAAGTTGTATTCCTCAGCAATGCGGGTATACTGTCAACCATCAAAAAATTACAATGCAAGTAATCCTAATTATAGAGAGCCTAGGAAGTCTACTAGCTGTCCTACCTCATCTATACCCTCTTCTTTACACCGAAAATATAAAGTATTAATGCAATTTTTTATTTTTTTTACTTTCTACATTGGATTAGTAATATTCTCAAAACATGATAATTTCTTTCTTTCCAGATTGACCACCACATGCAAGAAGGGACTAGGCTCCACCATTTTTTCTGTTTTTTACTCCCACCTCTCCTCATCCAGCAGATTAGAAAATCTATTGTATGCTCAGGCATCACCCATGATTTTTGGAGGAGATTGTAAAACATATGTCACACCTGAGAAGTCGCTCTACAATGAAGAAACAGATGACTATTTGTTTCCTCCTTTTCATGGCAAAAGAAGCACCTTGCGACAATCTCAAAACCTCTCTTTTTCAGTTTCTCATGAGTTAGGCATGCTCTTCTACATACTTGCCATGTGAAACACTTGATCTTGGTAGGGATATTAGATTTCCATATTTGTTTCCAAGGTCCAGAGATGCTCCCAGGTTGTGAGGACATTTTTCTTCTGTACAATCTTCCAACCGAAATTTTTTCATCCCTAATCTTTGCAGTAAGCTGGCCACTCTCTCAACCTCCCCGTCATTTAGAAGCATCCTAAAGATGATATTCCATCCTTGATTAGTTCAGGTCTCAGCAATAGATGCTTCAGGGTTGCCACCAAAAGAAAATAAATCTGGAAAATTCTCCATGAGAGAACTCTGGCCAATCCATTTGTCTGGCTAGAATAAAATTCTAGTCCCTATACCCACCTTATAACCTATGCTCTCGAATAATTTAAGTCACAAATTTCAATACTGAAACCCACAAGTGTTAGTCGCAATATTGATTGTCCATCGGCCAGGTGGTGCATGGATTTAAGCTGGATAATAGGTTCATCCGCCTCTACTTACTAATTTTCAGCACATGTATCTAATGCTATTCTATACAAAACATTTTAAAGCGATTTAGATATAATTTTAGAATAAGCAATGCATTATGTAAAATATAAAGGGTAAAATTGCAAGTTGAAACTGATGTGTCCTAAGTCCACTCGATTAATATTTATTGTCATTCAAAAATAGTATCTTTTACTTACAAAATAACAAATACATTATGAGCACCAAGGATATGCACCTTCAAGTAAGTACCACCAAATATAACTTTATTGGTCGAAGAAATTGTCAAAACTCAATTCCATAATGCAGAGTAAACATGATATACTAGCTGAAAAGTAGTACATACATGCACGAATTTTAGAAAGGAGATAGTTCTCACACTGTTCACAATTAATGAGTGCAAAATACACAATAAATACAGACCAAATTGCACAGCTCTTTAAGCTATTATTAAGTAGAAACAAAATGAATTCCTACTTCTACAAACAGCACATAACACCAACAAATTGAAGTGGCAGCTGTGGTGTCATGAATAACAATACACGTAATAGATACTTTTTGACTTTAGGCTACAGCTGTCTTGATCTTCTGAAGTCTCACATACAGTGCGGCAAGAATGGAGTCAACTTCACTCAGCTCTAGACTGCCCAGCTCGGGAAGACAAGATAATGCCAACAATAAGCCCATAAAGAGCCAAGGCTTCAGCGAAAATGAGAATGAGGATCATCCCAACAAAAAGCTTGGGTTGTTGTGCATTAGCCCTAGAAAATGATTGTTGTTCAGTACACAAATAGGAATCATTTATAAAGCTACGATCAGCTTGACAACAGATATACAAATAAGCCATCCCAACCAAAGTGAATAGAATGGATCAATCGTAAGCTGAATATGTAATAACTAGCCTGCAACAGTCATTAGATTGAATGTTTGGTCGTTACATGCCATGCATAGTTTAGGCAAAGTCATATAGACTTGAGAATAAAAGGTAAAGAATTTAAACGGTTTTAATGGGTGAGAAGTCGTTGTATGTTTTTTTCCTAATATGTAATAGATATTACCATAAGCTGGGAACAATAACTAAGCATGAAGAGTTGATGAGTGGCTAAAAGATATAGAGAGAAGGAATCCTAGGGTATAGCAATGAATGAAAGGCACCCATTCTGTTAAATATACCCCTACTATATTTCAACTATATTAACTGCACACATGCACCTTCATCTGGGACAGTTTGCTCTGCAAGTCAACACCTTAGACCACAAAAATTGCAAGATTCGAAAAAAACCATTGAGCCCTAACTAACCACTGGGATTGAAATGCAAGAATGTTATTTTCAATTTTATTCACTTCCCACTTTCTTAGCAGAAATGCTTCTACAAGACTTCAGGTTTCTCTTTAATTTTATGTCACATAAGTTTCCTTTTCAGGAATACAACAACAAACCCAGTATATAGCCCCAAAAATGGGGTTTAGTTTTCAGTAATGCCACAAAATAATCAACCAACAGGTTATGTTAACAGCTATCCCCCGACTGATACAGGATGAGACTAGTGCTTATCTTTGTTTTTTAACTTAATGGGAAAACTAAATCTGGATGGACTGGAAAAGGTCAATGAATTTTAACAGCAGCTTGAAACTGCAAGAAAGAAAAAAAAAAATAACAGCACACATTGTTGCTAAAAATTATTTTCTAAGAAGAGGGAAAAGCAGAACAGAATAATCATAAACAACACTTCTACAACTCCTGGCAATCATAGAAAATGAAGAGGTTATTTTTTGACAACTTTGAGATTCTAAAAAGTAGAAGTTGTCACATGTTACCTTTTAAGTAGGATATATTCAAAAGGGGAGCAAAAAAAGAGGAATGATGTTTTTACATATAAAGCATACACCGGCACTTTGGAACAGCAGAAAAGATAGTATACATCTTTCGATAAAGGAAGAATGTTATTGACCTAAGCCAAACAAGAAAAGGCATTCTTTGAATAGGGGTCCCTAACTTTTCCAAAGCAACAACTAAGAAAATACAAATGCATGCCCCTCAAGAGTGCATGAGATTAAATTGCCACACAATATACCTTTTGACAAGTTATAGTAATTTAAGATGTATAACAGGCTCAACTTACGGACAAACATTTGCACCCACGGGTGTGGCCTAGTGGTCAATGAAGTGGTTGACAATCCTGAGGTCTCAAGTTCAAAACACAGTGGGGACAAAAAACACTAGGTGATTCTTCCTATTTGTCCTAGCCTTGGTGGATAAAATCTAAGTTGCTCGGACTCTTCACTTTTGGTGTTGCACCCGTGTTGACACGACATGGGAGTGGGTGTGGGGTCCGTGTCCGATTTGGTCAACCAATTTGGGTACTTTGACCAAAATCGATGGGGAAAGTCTGGACAGTTTTAATGATTTATGTAATCAATAACAAAAGCTAAGGTGAAATTGAAGAAAAAGAAATATTTTTTAGGGAAAAGGGTCAAAAATACCCCTCAACTTTGTTTTATTAGTTGACTTTACCCTCGCCGTTAAAATGAAGCTAATTTTACCCCTCCCGTTACTAATTTCACCAAATTTACCCCTCAATTGGATGGAAAACCCAAATCAACTAAAATTACCCAATTTCAAGTAAATGACCCGATTTTCTCTTTTAATCCGAACCCGACCCATTTATATCAAATTAGAACCCTAAACCCATCTCTCTAATCTTCTCCATCTCCTTCTTCCATTGAAACACATACTACTAAAATTGACAGCAAATGTTCTGTAGTTAAACTCATGCATATTTGTCCTTCCTACTAAAATCACACCACTATTTCGTAATTTTGACACAGAAACCCCATCTGCCTTCACTTGGCAAACCTCATGAAACCATTTAGAACCACCTACACTTTGCACTTTTTAACAGGGAAAAATGCTCAGCTAAAAATGACAGAGATATTTACGGAGGAAATATGAAGTTAAACAAATACCCGGATGAAAATAGCAATCACTGTCATCCTTGACTGCAAGATTGACAGTGGGTTTCCTCCATGACCACATTCAATAGAGGAAGTATATGAAGAAGATTAGAGAGATTTAGCATACTAGTGTGGTCGGAGCTTGGAGCTCATTCAATCATCGGATTTTGCTTTCCTGCGGGCAAATCTAAAACTATGTTATTGCTTGCTTGTTGAGCCTAGTCGGATATGAAGTTGTGGCTATTGTTTTCGAGCCTTGATTCTCGCCTGATTGTGTTGTTGGTTTGATCTGTTAGCGGTGCTTCAGTTGTTTTCCGATGGGGTTTTGGTCGGGGTTTTGTTGGTTGGTTGTTTGGAGGTCGGAGAACTGGTGGTCTGGTGGTCATTTGCTGGTTATCTTAGCTTGGGTGATGGAGGTCTGGGTTCTGGTGGGCTGAAGTGTGGTTTTACCACTAGATTTTGGTGTGGAGAGAGTGGTGTTTGAGAGATATTTTAGGTCGGTTTCGCGGCTGTTTGAATGATTCCGGCGGTGGGTGGTTTGCTTAATGTTGTTCCAGCTTGGAACTGTCCGAAAATGGAGAAGAAAGGTCTTGTTGTCGTCACCGGAAAGTAGAGGAAAATGGGTTTGTTGTTAATGTTTTCTGCTTGATGTCGTTTCTAGTTTTGGGGGGTTTTGAGTGGTGGTTTCAGGTGGTCGTTTGGAGGTTGTTTTGGTGGTGTTTCGCCGGAAAACGGAGAAAATGAATGGGGATTGTCGGAGCTTGATTTGGGGTTTTAATTTGGTATAAATGGATCGGGTTTGGATTAAAAAGAGAAAAAATTGGGTTATTTAATTGAAATTGGGTTATTTTAGTTGATTTGGTTTTTCCATCCAATTGAGGGGTAAATTTGGTGAAATTAGCAACGGGAGGGGTAAAATTAACTTCATTTTAACGGCGAGGGTAAAGTCAACTAATAAAACAAAGTTGAGGGGTATTTTTGACCCTTTTCCCTATTTTTTTATATAGAAATTTCTATGTCACTCATTTTCCTTTAATCTCCTCCCAAGATTCTCCTCAAGATCTCCACATAATATCTCATAATTTAGGTTTTATAACTCTATTTTTAGATATTTTAATAATTTTTAGGCAAATCCCCGCACCCATATCCTTATATGGATCCATATCTCTGATTCTTAAAAATTAGATCATGAAAGATCCGACCTCTAGATCCGCACCCGTATCGGACACATGCACCCGAGTCCGAGCAACTTAGGATATAGTTACTTGGTACCTATTGTTGGTTGGAGGTGACATGTATCCGCTGGAATTAGCCGAGGTGCACGAAAACTGGCCCAGACACCACGGCCAAAAAAAAAAAAAACTTATGGACAAACATTTCATTTGAAAATTTGAACTTTCAAAACCAATATAACATGTGAATAGTTTGCTTTAACACCTTCTAGTCATGGTAATGTTAGAACTTTCAAAACCAATATAACTTTATTCTACACTTGAAAACCAAAAAATAACCTACGGAAGACAAATGTTCCCACTATCAAAGGATAATGGTACACAATGGTTAACTAAATATTTAATAGCTAAGCAATAACAAACAACTCCATATATTCCAATTCATGAGGTACTATTTCCTTAATAGATCATTCCAAAAAAAGTGGTGCCTTTCTATAATTGGAAACAATTTAAATTTGAATTTTTCACATGATCCTTAATGGCATGATATAACCACAAAATGGTCATGGCAGGTTTAAAACCAGAAGTTCCAAGTATTTCTGTCTTTCTTGAACTTCATGATGAATCAAACTCTACCACATAAATTGGAACGGAGGAAGTACAATTAAGCAATTTCGAATTGTAGTCAGTATATATTGCACAAGTTTGCTAGAATTTTTTATTCTGCTCATTCCTACTTTATAAGAACTGGTGAAAAGAATACAGCTCGTCTACCTTTTTCATGGTTATAGTTTTTTATGACTGAGATTGTTTCGACTATGAAACTCAGAGACAATGGGTCCTCCACCTAAAAACACAAATTGCTTCCACGCTAATTGGAGTTGGTAGTATACTCGGTTGCTCACGTGGTAAGCACCCTCCACCTTCAACCCTAAGGTTGTGGGTCTGAGTCACCAAATGGAGCAAACAATATACTCCTCACTATAAATCATCATTCAAACATGTCTTAATCCATAATTTAAATTTTTAGGTTCTCAAGCACAAAAAACAAAAGATAATGTTATCTTTCTTATTCAGAATTATTGTCTGATATACATTATCAGCACAGTGTGATTCAGTTTAGTTGTTGCGTTATACGGAAGGGGATCTGAAATTAAGATGGTGAACTGAAGAATTAAATTGAAACTTAATTAAAATTACCAAGCAACTATGTTCTCTATTTGAACTCTTTATATTTCAAAAGTTCCCTGCAGATGTTAGAATGCAATTTTCACAAATCATAACATTGCGAAAACACATACTAAGGCATCTCGATTACATTCCACTAGATCAACTCTCATTGGAACTCTAGTTCCGACTGCTAAAACAATTCTCTTTTTCTTTTTTGTAAAAATGTTCGACAACTAAAAGTTTATCCTCTCCATGTTACCAATGACGAACAGTACAAAGACCATCTATCAATTTGTTCTAACAGCAGAACACTAAAAATCAATGTGGGCGGAGTTCTTCATATATGATCTTTCACATTCTAACTATTCAATTTATATTCAACAGGCACTAGCAAGCAAAGAAAGAAAAGGACAAGGAACCAATTAAAAAAATAAAGGAATCAATACCTAACACCAGCATCTCCAACAATACCAATAGCCATTCCAGCAGAAAGGCCAGCAAGACCACAAGCAAGTCCAGATGAGAGATGAGCATAGCCATCAAATAGATAATAGGACTTTGTTTTGGGGTTAATCCCAGTACTGATGATCACAGCAATAATCAAGCCATAAATACCTAACACACCAGCCATAACCACTGGAACAATTGATTTCATCACCAACTCCGGCCTCATCACTCCCATTGACGCCACTCCAACACCACTCTTTGCTGTTCCATAAGCTGCCCCCATACCTACGAATTATTCAAAATAAAATTAGATTTGTGATCAGTTGCAAATGAGCATTAGATGAGCTAGGCTGATTCACATATGATGTGCTCGTATCTCCAGCAAAGACAGATCCAATATTTAAATTTTATAGATGCAAAATCTCACTGTCTTAGATGGTCATAACTCATA
>JAJOOS010008620.1:0-10493 GCA_029582725.1 Solanum chiquidenum
GGGGGTTAAATAAGATGTAGTGGTAGATTTCGAAATTAAATCAAGGAGTGCAATTACAGAATTTTAGTGGAATAATTTGTAATTTATTGCGATATGGTTAATTCGTTCATTTGAGAATTATTATCGTAATTGGAAGCCTCTATTAAATATATCTACGGTCCCTACTATGCCTGATAATTGACCAAGTTTGAAAAGAAGGACAAATTAATTTTATTGTTGATCTTCTTTAAAGGATGAATTATTTGAGAGTCAAATATTGAGTTAATGACAAAAACGTTTGGCCTTAAATGGAGGAAAACGTTTTTTGTATTAATCTCAATTTATTCTCATTTTGAATGATCCTCTTGATTGCTCATTAAGCCTGAAATTTATTTGGACGTTTTTCCTATTCATTCTTGAGTTGGAAAACTAGTATAAATAGGCTGGATGTGGCATTAAAGAAATGATCCTTTAAAAACAAGTAATACTTGCCCACACAAGTAACTTGGTAGTAACAGTCAATCAGGAAATAGGAGAAGATCGTAGCTCTGGATCCTTGGCATCTGGACGACTTTTGTAGAAGTTTCAACAAGTTAGTCTTCTTCTAAATTCATTTATGTTATATTGTTTAGTCTATATGTAAGATTTGTGATCCTGAATATAGCTTCCGTTGTGCATATTCTAACGAGAATAACTTTTCTCGAGTGTTTGCAGCTCATTAAGGGCATAATTTTAATGTGTATGAAATAATTTGTAAGATTTGGGACTTACCATCACAAGTACAATTTATCCATTGTCACATACATACTAGATGACTCTTCTTTCTCTTTTTTTTTTTTTTTTTTTTTTTTTGTGGAAGCTTATGGTGTATCCATGACTAAGATTATCTCCTAACTATAACCTCGCTAAAAATTGCTTTTGGATAGATTTTTATTCTATGATAAGAAATAAGGAAATTGATGGATATAATCAAGAATGACTATACATTGGTTATTGAATCAAAACCTACTAATGGTCTTGGCCAACTGGCTCTCCACCAATCAAGATAAGTCTTTTTTAGGTTACCCGTACCTTTTTGGTGAGATACCGATGCATAGTCACAACTCTCCATTTGGCTTATGTCAACCTAGAAATCCTGACTTTATTGCCGTGAGTACTTTGTACCTCAATGGAGTTCTTGCTGAGCTTCGAAGCTAACTGCAGTTAAAATACAAATGCAATTTCTAATTAATAATGAGTAAAGAAGAAATAAGAAGATTACTTTATCTAAATTTGAAAAGGTAAACTCGAAAAAATCAAGTTGATAAATGCATACATACCATACAATAGGGAGAGACGAAAAATAGATGAACTTGAATTTTCAATATCTATAGCTATAATTGAAAAAAGAATACCAGAAGATCAGAGGAGCTTTGACGAGACGATGGTGAAGAAATGAGTAAACCTAACTCCTATCCGTATAAACTAGACTTCTTAACAACTCAACCATCAGTTTGCAATAAAATCTACTCCAATATGGTTGCTCTATAAGAAACAAACATTAGCAAACTTCTTCAAACAGTTGTTAGCTCACGGACACACATCGATGAAAATAAGGCCCATACCTTATCAAGGTATAGGAATGACAACAAATATCTATGGAATTAGAAGAGGAGAGGGATAATCCATTTATATTTGGGTTATATAGTTCAATAATTACTATAGCAAATAGATTGTAATAAAATATACATTATATATCTTTTTAAAGGAGTGCTAAATTTAACCAATGAAAAAAGTCGTGATCATGAGTGATAAGGAGGCTCTGCATATCTTTTTAGTAGTAGTTTTGCATATCCGCTTAATAGTTACTCATTTTACAGTTCCCCCATCTCTAAAATTATTATTGTTTCTTTGTTTCCAAGTTCATACTAAATCATATTTTCAAGAATCAAGAATTAATTGCAATTAGCAGATTGTCACACCCCGAGCCTACACCCTGGATGTGGCTGACACTCGAGAACCATTGCTGGCCTCAAGCGAACCCTTGGCCTGGCTTACTTGCTCAGCGGAAGACTCTATGCATATTTATAATGATCAATAGCAATATACTCACTTGAATAATAAAATACTGAGGATGCTTAAAAGTCAAACATTCAACTTGGACAAAATGGCAATTCAAGTCTTAACATATGAAATGAAAATGTAAAGACAACTGAACGACTAACTGACTGTCTATGAAGCCTTTAAAACAAAGAGGGAGGTCGGGACAGGACCTCCGATCATCCTAACAACTGAAAACTAGAAAGCAAATGATAAAAGAGTCCTCCGAAATGCAAAGAGGCTCACCAATTGACTCTGAGTGCTCAACCTGATCAACGAGGCGCTGAATGTTGATCCCGATTACCTGCGTCTGCATCATAAGACGATGCAGGCCAACCTGGCATCAGTACATTAAATGTACGAGTATGCGAGTTGGAATACTAAACACAACTTAAGCTTGGAAAGGATCTGAAAGGAACACTTACCTTGGCTTTACTCAACTCCTGAATAACTTAACTCAATATAAGCAATAAACATATGCAATATATAGAAAGCTTGTAAAACAGTGGAAAACAACTTAGTTTGTTAAAGAAAATGCAATAACAAACTCAACTTTACTCATATAATAAAGTAATATATTTTCTGTGGGAGTTTCTCTAACCGACAACCACCACTATGAGCCTAAGTGGTGATACATCGTCTTGCCCACGCTGCCAAAACTTCCCTATACTTTGCCGTCATATAGAACGCTTAACTAAGTGGATCCACTAGTCTATGCTTAAAGCATCTTAAGGAGTCATCTAAAAAGTATGATCCTTTACTACCCATGATGGCTATATGGTTTATGGAGACTTGAGTTAATATGAACTCGCATCCCCATATCGGTGCTCAATACTACTCCCAAAATATACTTAGCTCATATGTTTTAAATAAAAACTTTTTTCTTTAGTTTGAGATAATTACTTAAAACTTAGCTTTAAAGCTCTCTTGGAATCGATGTTCCCTTTCTTGTTCAAATGTGAAAACATTTTAAACTCTTGGGAATACTTAGTTCCCTTATAGCTTTTTGTGAAATGAACTCAACTTTTTACTCTTTGCTTAACTCAAAACTTAAGTCTTAAAACAAAGTTAAAACGTTTGTGAAAGACTTTTGAAAAACTTTAGTGAACTTCTCTTGACTTACTTCTTAACTTTTAGACTTGACTCTTAGCTTTCCTTGAATTGAATTATGGATTCAAGGATTGTGATTTGTGATAGGAAAGATATCATGATGTTTAGGAGTGTTTTTAGATAGCTAAACATGAGAAAATATCAAAATATCACTGTCTGAGGGTGGGTCCGCGACGCAGAGAGATTTAAATTTTGGTCGCGAAAATACTTTTTGAGGCAGAATGGTCTGTGACCGCTCCGCTCCGCTCAAGCATTTTTCCCAAATCTGGGGAGCAGGTCCGCGAAGCGTAGCCAGTGCCCAGATTTGCCCGACTAAATTTCTTCTTCGTTTTCCAGCCCCAATTCACCCAAACTCGGTTTTTTTTCCCAAATTCTTTTTAGATACAGATACCCAACAAATGTACCTAAGAACGTAACTTCAACCAACTCAATAATTTGACGTAATGATCTCAGAAATTTCTCAATTTCAGCCTAACTCAAGAACAATATCAAATTCAAGAATACATATCAAGAACATCAACTTTCAAACTCTTTTAGGACAGATTCACACTGAAATAAACATGTTTCGCACGTGGGTGAACGAACCCAACGTTATGAAAGCCTCACATACCTTGTAGGATTAATTCCTTGGCGAAATCCACAACCAAACCGCACGATCTTGGCGAAGCTTGAGCTTTTCTTCTCCTTTCTCTTGTTTTCTCTTTTCTCCCAGCCCTAGCGTGAAACTTCAACTTTTCTAAATTGACTAAAATCTGATTTTTACTCCAATTAACTCCTAAAAACGAATTAGAATAATTAGGTAAGGAAAAGACTAAATTACCCTTCAAAAATCCGGATTAGACTTTTCTTATTCAAACAACCCAACTTCCAAAGGGTAGAAATCACTCATACAAACTCAGAATCACACAAACTCAACAGAGTTAGAAAGGTTATTCCAAGAGCTTTCCAACCATATCTAGAAATACACCTAACTCATCTTGAACTAGGAGTTATGGCCGTTTGAAGTGACCAAAAACTCAACTAACATACTTCACAATTTTCCAGATTTTCATATACTTTCCAAAAATGATTCTTTCCCCAACTTTTAACTCTTTCCTAGTTATTTTAATTTGCGAGATGTTACACAGATTATCAAACTTTTTAACCTGTCATATGTCTCCTTGGAACCATATGAGAAATTCTCTACATAACAAAGTCACAACATAAAAGACAATTATTATTCATAGTTATCAAAGATATTTTTTTTAAAATAGAATGAGCTAAGAAAAGAAATTCAAAAGTTAACATTCCACGTAATGCAATTATGAAGATATTGATTTTTCTATTCAATTAATCGGTGATTTAACATTCCAACTTCTATGGCACACAATATAACACTTTGCAATACAAAGTGATGTCAAATAACTAAATAGACACACGTAGCAAGCCGCAATAACAATTTGTTAAACAGATAAAAACATCTCTAACCTCAGAAGGTAGGAGATAAGGCCGCGTATACACTATCCTCCCCAATCACCACCCATGAAATTACACTGAATATGTTGTTATTGTTATACAAGAAGTAATAAAAAAATTCAGCTGTTACAGAATATTGTAAAAAATTGAAAAGATAAAACATATTCACACTCAGATACCATACCAAAAAGATGAAACTTTTGTGGACTTACTGTGCAATAAAAGAGAATTTTGATGCTACCTCCTGCAATAAATTTTCTACATAGAGTGTAGATAATGGGGTCTGCTCTGCTGTTTTAACACGATATTGTTGCCACAAGTTAAAGTAGGCCAAGCAAACATGAAGAGAGAAAAATTACATGAGATAATCTGACCAGCAAACCCAATTAGTTCATGCAACGTTTGAATACGATATGGTCCTTCAGCAGGAATAGTCATATCATGAATTTGATTTGCCCAGCATGCAGAGCTGATATGTGAAAATAAATATTTTCAGGGAGAAGAAATAATTGATGATATACTTTCTTTCCAGTTGAATTTCTCACTTACCAGCATAATAACGGAGATGTACAACCAGTGTACTCCAATCTTAGCAGCCTGTTCATATGGCTTCCTAGTGTCCCAAGTCCAGAACGTTGCAGTTTCATCACTATGTTTCTCAATTAGTTCAGCAAAGTGCAACAATACTTTTGACCTTTCCTGAAGTTTTGAACCATGGAACAGTTAGTGTAGTACGGCAGCCACAATAGAGAAATGTGAGTTATTTTGATACTGATATGAAGCTTTGATGATTGAGCAAACTTTGAACCTAATCCTAGGCGAAACGGTGAGCTCCGTATAGGAAAAGACTACAGCTGGCCAAAAGCCTGCAAAACCTACTATGGTTGGTGTACAGCTCCCATTGCAAGCAGGTCCTTAGCCAATGCAAAGTTTTGCGTTTTTTTGCGCATCCTATAATATGTCCATTCTCTTTTAAAAAAAAAACAATTTTATACCACTAGACAGGGCGTCTAGCGGACTTTTATTAATAATAAGCTAAAATCCTCAACGCGAATAAGTACAAGCAAGGGGGGCTAGGCCTTACCTTACCAATTCTAATGAGGTAACAAACATCTACTAATTAACAAGCATGAAGAAAATAAGATCCAGAGAAAATTAAGTATTCTATGATCATCACAAAGTTTACTATACACTCTATGATGTTATGACAAATGAAGATAATATGTCCATTCTCACATATCACAAAGCAAGTTTTTGCAAAATAGAATTTTCTTAAAGTAAAAGCCTCTCACAACGGAATATTGTTAAAGAACAGTCGCAGGACTTGATAGAGTTTATCTTTGTTCTTAGTTATTGCTAGAGCTTGTATTTTCAGTGAAAAATCTTGTAAGATCTATTCCTAAGCTATAAAGGAAGTAGATCAGTGCTTCATGTTAGAACACTACAAAGATTAGCTAGAGTTAATGTTGCGCCCAAATCACACACGCAAGTGCACGTGGTCGTTCAAGTATTAAGGTGGGTCTTATAAAGAATCGGGTATCGTACCCACAGAGACTTACGATTAGAAACTCGATTGTTCCAATATTTTAAGCTAAGCACAAGTGTTATCAAGATTCCAAGAGTGATTTATTTTTTTATCTAAAAGTTAAACAAAATTAAACAAACATGATTCAATTTCAAGGGTTCCAAACAATGATTGGGTAAAGTCCAGGGCTGCAACTTTTATCAGGATTCATGCAATTAATATCATTTAAATGGGTATTTATCCACTATCGAATCAATGAATCACAGGGTTAAATGTATGATCATGGTATCCCGACCTATAATCGCTTATGATAAATGACAACCTAACTACATCGTTGAGCGGGGATAGGCTAGATCAAGTACTGAGCATTACAATTTCTTCCTGTATAGTGACCAAGCATGGTTTATAGGTATATCCCTATCCTAGATACAAATTAACCCTAAATATTAAGAGAAAAACATGCTCCTTTTTCCCCACGTTCTATCCTCTTATTCCTCTCCCGAGTTCAATTCGGACAATGTGTTTATTTCAATGGTGATCAGGCACGAAATACGAAAATCAAGAACATAAGAAAGATTCATATGATAATGGATATTAACCCAATGAAAACTTAATAGATTACATTCATCCTGTAGCCACAACCCTAGAACTAGGGTCTTTAGCTACTCATAGCAATAGATTCGATCAAGCAATGCTTAATAAACATAAAAAAGATCGAAAGTAAAAGAGTTTAGGAAAGAATCCTAAAATATGATGAAAAGGTTCTCCAGTCGTCGTTCTTCAAAACCCAGAAAAAGAATTAATTTAATAAAATAAAGTATAGCCTATTTATACTAAAAGTCGAAACGGCCAAAACTAGAACCCAGGGGCGCGACGCGGAGGCATTCCCAGATTTCGTTCTGAGATCTTTTCTCTTCTCCGCGACGCGGAAGCTACACGCACCACTCTGCCTAAATTTGACTCTCGCAAATTAATTTAAGACTCCCTCTCCGCGACGCAGAGAGGATACATCATTGCCTTGGAATTCTTTTCTTCTTTTTTCTTCCTTGCTTTTTTTCGACTCGGATCTTTTGTGCTCCCCAATTTCCATTTTAGTGCTCGTTTCTCCCTTTAAGCTCACCTACACAACTAATCATGTTGGTTAGCTTATATACAACCAAAAGACTCTATAATACTATAAAAAAACATATATTGAATTCAAACTTAGCTTAAATACGGGCATTATTACATTTGTAGGCATATAAATATGCCTAAGATCACTACCCCACACTTAGAGCTTTGTTCGTCCTCGAACAACTTACTAACTACTCCTAGACCTAGACTCTCTATTATTATTGTTCATCCGCCACTTTCTTCCAAGGATCTGTAAACAGTTAACACAAGCATGATTTCATTCAAAGTATGCATGACTCTTGTAATTTACTTGACAACTTTTAGCAACCAACGCATTCAACAACATGTGCACCATTACATATCACCTATCCTTCATACAACAAGTACCCCTCACTCCAAAGAATAGTCCACACACTCAAATCAGCAAATTGAATATACTTTAAGGACTTTGCAAACATGGTACACTCTCACTGAACAAAGACATCAAACATGTATGCATTGAGAACCATAAGTTTGCCCATTATGTACATCTCTACTAATGAAGTGTGTTATGGTCAAAATCAAATAGGACTTGTTTCGGTTGTAATGTAGGCTTGAGGTAAGGGAGGATTCGTTTAGATAAAATTAGTGACTTATCCTCCCTAATGCACCAAATTCAACTTCCTTCTTACATTCACAATTTTTTCTTCTCTTCAGCCCCCTCTTTCTTCATATATTTCCACTAGTATTACCAACCTTACATTTATTTCTCACTTGCCCCTATATTTCTATAGCTCTTTTTTTTTAACACTCAACAATAGCCACCCTTGACTTAGAGATTTCTCTCGACTTAAGGTGCACATTGCCCTTGTAAGGGCCAGGGCCATCATTAAGGTATTCACCAAGTTAGCCCCCTTCAACTTAGGCTTTTAACCTTTATCGAAGTGCACAATGTCCTACGGACCAGGGTCAATCTCAGATTCAAACTTATGGGGTATCATTTTCCCACCTCTTTTCACTCTTCCCCAACAAACTAAGTATTTCCACCCTATTTACTATTTCCGTTGTTTTCACTTTTCCTCCTAACATAGTGCATTAGGGATTTGGAATCAAAGCTAACGATATCAATAAATGGGATTCGGCTTCATTACGTGGGTTAGAACAAAATCAAGGCTAAAAAGGCTCAATTGGTCTATACTAGGGCTATTATTTCTGAAAAGGCTAAAATTTAAGACAATTCAAAGAAAGCCTATTATCATCTGCTAAACATAACAACACTTGTATTTCGCTTCATTAACATGTCGGGCAAGTTCTAGACTCAGATGCATTCATGGATATTACAAAACACTCACCGCTCATGGCATAAGTTATAGTAAAAAATGGATCAATCACATCAACACAATCAAATCATGCACAAGGTCCAATTTAAGCTTAAGTTGCATCATTCAAGTCAAATACAAGAAGTTTAACTGCATTCATATATCAACTCCAAATCATGATTTTCATACATTTTCCTTTAGGAATTTTAGCTTCAGCACAAACCAACCTAGGACTCAATGATAAAATTTCCCTTAAGACGGTCGTCATCCATCTATCATTGGGAAATGTGACTCAACTACAACTACTGACTCAATCCTACAAAGACAAAATCTTTTTGTATTTTGTACGTTCAAAGGGACTTTCCTTGGCCAAAGAATCGAAAACAACCTCCAAGGAACCTAAAACAAAAACAAAACAAAAACAAAGCAGACTCTAACAATGTTCAACAATAAAAATATATACAGACCATGTATGTTTTTTCACCCCTCACCCCACATTTAAACATTAGCACTGTCCCCAGTGCTTTACAAAATATCAAAACAATACAAGAGGTAAGGTGAAAACACTCCCTAATCAATCCTCCATCACATCATCCCTTTTGGCCTCATCACCGGCCTGAGCGGGGTCTACCTCCTCATCAGAATCGAACTCTACTTCTGAGCTAGTACACAAGCGCTCCTCATCGGTCAGAATATCATTATCGATTGACTCACGAAACTCAGGACCAATGCCAAGTAGGGCCTTGGCATGGTCATTTAGAGGGTAGCACATCTCAACTTCTCCCAATTGAGTGTCAGTAGAAACCCGACAGCCATTCTGGTGGCACAACATCTCCCGGCCGTACATCTTTACCATAATTAGCTCATCACATCGATGGCGCTCAACAGTGGTGAGAGTTGGCCTAAACTCAGTGTCGGGCTCCTTTGTTCTGGTGATGTCCACCGGTGCTGGGAATAATGGTGCTATGTGATAAACCGTGAGTTTATGGTATTTCTAATACATTTCACTTACAAGTTGTGTGTGTCTAGGGCCTTTTTGTATTGGTTTTTATCATATTTTGCAGGAAAGATGTTCAGGCGCGGAATTAAAGAGACAGCTGAAAGAAATGCAGAAAAAGGCATCTACGGAGGTGATCTACGGACCGTAGGTCCATTGACGCTCCGTAGATGGTGGTCATAGATCAGAAGCCAAAGCATGGAAGGCAAATCAGGGAAATCTGACCAAGTGTGGAACCACGGTGACCATTGACGGTCCGTAGATTGATATACGGACCGTACTGTTGATCCATAGATTGATACTGTGAGGGTTCCCATACCTGATTTTTTAAGATTCCAAGTATGGAGCTACGGAGAGGGATTGACGGACCGTAGATCGATCTACAGTCCGTACTGCAGTTCCGTCGTTTGCTTCAGAGAAGCTGATTTTTGGAAGCTAAAATATTTTCTAAGTCTTGGCTGACGGAAGGGACTCACGGACCGTAGATCCATTGACGGTCAGTGAGTCAGTCTCGCGGAATGAAGACGCGTGCCTATAACAAACTTTCCTTATTTTGTTCCCTTTTTTTATTTAGGACTTGTTTTCTATAAATAGGGCATGTAAACCTCATTTTTGGGGGTTAGATATTATTATTTTTATTCTAGTTGTTGACTTGGGAGATTAACTTGCAACTTTAGTAATTCTTAATTTTCCTAAGTTCGTTTTGAAGATTTTGGGGTTGCAATTCAAGTTGAATTTCTGGGTTTATTATTCTTCTTACGTAAGTTCATAATTCTTTTACCTAAAACAATGAATTGTGTTCATATGATTATGGGCAACTAAACCCCACAACTAGGGTTGTGGGAATCATGAGCGATTAACAAAGTATGAATAGTAAATAAGCAATTCTTGAATAGTGTTTTGCATGCATTGATAATTCTTTCGTTTAGAAGTCTTT
>JAJOOS010008621.1:0-16951 GCA_029582725.1 Solanum chiquidenum
AAATTCATTAGAGTATTATTTTTTTGACTGTCGTGTCCTGTGTCTCTAATTGGTGAAATCCTCATATGAGGCCTAATTTTTTCAACGACCAAACATTTAAATTATTTAGATAATAAATGATAATAAGATTCGACAAAGTCAATACTTCTTAGCCCTTACCTGCTCTGATGTTATATATTGAATTGTATGATCAATCTATCTAAAAAGTTAAATTATATATCTATATATTAAATAAGATATATAATTTATGTACTTAACTATTCTTGAACATTATACTCACACATTTACCCCAAGAATAATTGAGACTATTTTGTCTCTTGTTAGCATATAAAATGTCTTTTAAAATGAAGTGGTGCCCCAAGAGGACCTCACATTTTCCCAATCAAACAATGTAGCACGTCGGTAGACTTTTTGATTTATGTCTTTTTTAAATTTATTTAGAAGTCGTGAGTTTAAAGAAATTATAGTATCAGAGTTCATTAAGTTAGCAGGCTGACTTTGCTAAATTTAAATATAATATATACAAAAAGAAATTATTATTTTTAAATCTCAAAATTATGTGGAGTAAAATATTTTCCATTTATCTGAAAAAGAAGGTCCATCCAGTTTCCAGAACAGGTTTGAGACAAATCAGTATGAAAAAGATGGGTAATATTAGGGTGTATTTGGTAAAAAAAATATTTTTTTCGAGAAAATAAGTTTCTTAAAAATGAAGAAAATAACTTTTTAATAGAGGTAGGAAAACAAATTCTATAAGTGATGTTCTATGTTTATGGTATATCCCCCTCCCCCACACCCCAATCCCTACCCCTTCGACCATCCCACCCCGTCACCCCCGAGGCCCCCCTCCTTATTTTGATATAAATCCTCTTGAGATAATACTGTTTTTTTTTTGCTTATTTACCAAACGTTAAAAATTAAAATAAACTAGAAATCAACTTATTTTCTAGAAAAATGTTTACAAAAAATATTCTCCTTCATGTCAATTATACCCTCCCTTAGAGTGGTGTATATTTATTATTTGAGGATTAAAAAAAAGTAGCTTCAAATTATAGTTTTCTCCTTTTCATTTAATATATATATTAATATAAATATGTTTATTACGTATTTACTATTCGTCGTACTCATTCAACAATTTATTAAGAAGAAATGATATACTATATATTATATATAAAATAATAGAACAATATATATATTTCTAGTTAATACAAATACAAAAAATTTCTCCTAATTGATTTCTTTGTTGCACTTTACAAATTACAAACAGGTCAACTCTCCTTTTTAAAATTTGTCAATCATTATTAGAATATCGTTTTCACGATTACTACTTGCCACCGAAATTCTTATCTTACGAGCATGACACTTGATGTCCCTTAGACTCTCTTTTTGTTTCTCGAACATATCAACTGCTTATTATCAATTTCAATTAATATTTTTATTCAAATATGTAATTATTTACTTATATAATCAGTTTCATCACTGTCTGCCACCCTAGCTAAATTAAAGTCTATTCTACGAGTTTGTGTATAAATAGCTGTACGTGGTCCTCCATTTTATTAAAAGCAAAATAAACCATAAGCTTTTTAGGCTTTCATTTATCAGTTAGGCATTAATTTGATCAGAAATTAAAATGGCGAAAATTGCTGTTGGAAGTAGCCGTGAAGCTATTCAGCCTGATTGCATCCAAGCCCTCATTGTTGAATTTATTTGCACTTTTCTCTTTGTTTTTACTGGTGTTGGATCTGCCATGGCTGCAAGTAAGTTGCATCCATCAATTATGCCTCTTTCTCTTCTTATGGTTCGGTCCTTCCCTGGATCCCACGCATAGCGGGCACTACTGCCCTTCGTTCGTTTTTAGTTGTCTTCATAATTATTAGGAAGAAGTTAATAAAGAGGGTTGTTTGATCAATATATACCTTATTAATTTTTTATTTATATATGTGCCTCTTCATGGCACAAAATAATTAATGTTAAGGCAAAGTTGGAAAAAGATATATAATTAATTATCTCTTGATTGTTTAAATTGACAACTAGAACAAATATTTTTAGTATACATGACAATTAATTAAATTTTTATTTCGATAATTTGTTTGACCTACTTCCTTTTTTAGTGTGTTTAAAAAAGAACGATTTTTTCCAAACCTTTTATCTTTTCACCGCATATTTGAAACCACAAGATTAATTAAAGTGCGTCTATTTAAAAAAAGTATGACTTTTTCAATAACTTTCCACGGCATGTTTAAGACCACAAGATTAAAGTGCGTTTTACTACATTTGACATATCAGATTCAAGAATCTTCTTTAATTTCTAAAACTTTGTAAATAGATTAAACAAATTGAAATTGAGAGGGTATAACTTGTGTATATTTGGCTAAAAAGGGGGCATAATTATTTCATAGATGGTAATCTAATGGTTTGATAATTGTAGTATTTTTGAATGAAAACAGATAAGCTAAATGGAGATCCACTTGTGAGTTTATTTTTTGTGGCAATGGCACATGCATTGGTGGTGGCTGTGACTATCTCTGCTGGTTTCCGTATTTCTGGTGGTCATCTCAACCCTGCTGTCACACTTGGCCTTTGTATGGGTGGTCATATCACTGTCATTAGATCAATCCTCTACTGGATTGACCAGTTACTTGCTTCTGTTGCTGCTTGTGCTTTGCTCAATTACCTCACCGATGGAATGGTAAGTACTCATTCCTTTTAAATTAAGGGTCAATTATACATGACGTTTAAGATGATATTTTTAGAAAGAACTTGAAGATGGATGGTATGATTGAGTTTCGTTGTATCATCGCATAAAAAATATTTAATTAATGATAATAACTTAATTTTCGCTAATTTATTTTTTTATAGAGGCAATTACTTGTGATAATTACATTTGACCACTCTTTGTAAATATTGCTAAAACTTGTAACATTGAATCTAATGACAGTTAACTAATGCTGATAAAAGTTTTAGAACTCTTTGTTAATGTATATATTTATCGGTATTTGAATTATTATTTTTGTTGTTGTTGTAGTGTTTGTTGATCTTCTCATTTTTTGTATTTTTTTGTAGATAACACCAGTTCACACCTTAGCAAATGGAATGAGCTATGGACAGGGGTTAATTATGGAGGTGATTTTGACCTTTTCTTTGTTGTTCACTGTGTATACTACACTTGTGGACCCCAAGAAGGGAATTCTTGAAGGAATGGGCCCACTTCTAACTGGGCTTGTTGTTGGGGCCAATATCATGGCTGGAGGGCCTTTTTCAGGAGCTTCAATGAACCCAGCAAGGTCATTTGGGCCAGCTTTTGTTAGTGGAATCTGGACTGACCACTGGGTTTACTGGATTGGGCCTTTGATTGGTGGTGGGCTTGCTGGCTTTATTTGTGAAAACTTTTTCATTGTTAGGTCTCATGTTCCTCTTCCAAGTGAAGAGACTTTCTAGGTTTTGTAACAAAGGGTAGATGTCTATTGTTGTAGTCTTGGAGTGGCCTTTGGAAGTCTACTAGTCTGCCTTGCTTGCTATGCATGTATTTCCTATGTTTCCTTTTTTGTAAGTTTATGTTTAATAACTTTCTATGAAATTGTGCACAAACTTTGTACAAGAAAAAAAACAAGACCCGCCACGATATTTTTGTTAAATTAGGTTTTGGGCCTAACTTACACCCCCAAAAGCTAACTCAAAGGGCAGAGGATTGTTCAACCCTTATAAGGAGTCCACTCATCTCATTAACCACCAATGTGAGACTTTTGTCATTGTTTAACACCCTACCTCACGCCCAATGCTTAACATCTGGTGCATGGACAATTTTGATTTTGGGGGCTCCAACATTGGGTGAGATAGAATGTAAAGATATGACATATGAGTCTAACTCAACCCCAAAAGCTAGCTCAAAGTGAGGAGGATTGCTCAAGTTTTATAAAGAGTTCAGACATCTCATTAACCACTAATGTGAGACTTTTGTGATCTGACTCCATGTTAAATTAGGTCTTAGACCTAACTCACACCCCAAAAGCTAGCTCATGAGGGAGAATTGTCACGTCCATATAAGAAGACCACCAGTCCATTTCCCAATCAATGTGGGACTTTTATCCACTCTAACAATTTTCTTATGTTTGCGAAACTAAAGTACTAAACTAAGATGTAAAATATAGTGCTACATTTTGTTATGGTGGAGTGAGAGAAACAAAAGGACATGTAACATATCCTATTAAATATTCCACATCCATGTTTGTCCTTGAGCTTACGAATGATCTAAATTTACCCTTTATGTTGTAGTTGTTGCTGTTAATCACATAATAAAAAAAATAGAGCTACTTTATAATGATAAGGGGAAAATGAGATTTTTTTTAACGGAATGTAAATTTGTTATAAATCATATAGTATATATATATAGGAGCAAATTTGAACCTTTCTTCATTGCTTAATTATCTATACTTAGTGACCCTTTATAAAAAAAATTAGTTAGAAAAATGATGGGGGACTATGAGGGAAACAATATTTGGGCTAGGAGGTTTAAGGGTTGATATAGTGCAATTACATGTGCTATATGGATCATTGTTGACTAACTTCCAGGGCGTCCGTCAAACCTCATATAGTTTTTAAAATTCATGTAATAAAGTTAGTAATTGCTTATTATACTCTAGTTTAGTGATAGAATAGTATCCTAATGCGATAAAAGATCTCGATTTGATTCTTAATTAATAATGTAATTTTATAATTGTGTACTTTACAAAAAATGGTCGAATTGATCAATCTTTTTTGGTTTTTTGTTCATAAATATAAAACCCAGATAATGACCCATAATTTAGTGGGAATCCTAGTTGAACACACTTAGGTGGATGAATTAGTTTCACGTAGCTTGCCGCATCATTAAAAATAAGGATTATTAACTCTTGAGGATATTTGTGGTCTCTTGTGATAACAACGGAGGTATTTTTTATCCCAAAATATAACGAAAGGTACATGTGGTCTATTTCGCATAGTTCAGGAGCAATTTTGACTCTTTCTGTATAATTATTGTTGTATCTACCGGAAAGAAAGAAAGTGGAAGTCGATCCTAAATAAAGCAATTGCAACTTCACTAACATGGGATGTGGTGTTGTGATGAGATTGTTTCACTCTTAACCAGAGATCTCGAGTTTGAGCGCTCTGAGTATGTGTCATGACCCAGACCGTCGTGATTGACACCCACACTAACCATCCGGTGGGAGAACCATTATTACAACCCAACTAAGCAGCCTTAACCAAAATACTACTCATTTAAAGATACGAAAGCATGTTTAAATGCATAAATTATATAGAGTTCCATAAACTTCAAAGTTTTAAATAAACTAACCAAACTAATGCGAAAGAAAAACTCCTAGAACCTAAAAGTCATTGTACCAAAACTCTACTAACGATAAGTCTAAGAATAAGGGGTACAACCCCGAAACTAAACAAACACCTTAAACAAATAGTCTGAGTTCGAAAAGAGTGGACTTAAACAAGAAAGATCCATGGCAACCTAAAAGAACTGACTCACCCTTGAATCCGATCACGCTCAATAGTCACCTAGCTGAGGTCGATCTGTCAGTTGCCGCCTGAAGATGCCCTGTACTCAACAAGGAAAAAGCAAGTGCAATATCAGTACACAACCACAGTGTACTGGTAGGATCACACGGCTATTCCCGTAAGTCAAACATATATAAGCAGTCACAACATAGTAATCATGCACATACCGAACATATACAATATTAGTTATCGTTTCAGGAGCAATGTACAATTCCACATTTTCAATACAAGTATATATGACAAGTCAATGGTCCTCTCATGGAACTCAATTCAATGGTCATCTCATGAAACTCATACCCAAATTGTTAGTGTGTCGGATAGTGACACCCGATCTAAGTTAGTGTGTCGAAATGTGACACCCGATCCAATATATTTGTTGGTACGTGACATCCGATATCCCAGTTAGTGTGTCGAAATGTGACACCCGATCCATTCAACATGCCACAATCACAATCACAATGCACATTCTCATAATCATACAATCAAGTGTTGATTCATGGCTTACAATCATTCATTCATACGCATTTACATCAGGTGTGATCAATAGTGCAACATTCGCATACATACATGCATTACAATGAAGCAAATACTAACATACATCACACAAACATGAAATCACAACCATCACCTACCTCGAACAAAGTTTGAATCCTCCTAAGAAACTTGATTCTTCTCTTTTCGGATTCTTTCCGCTTGCTCTAGGTCTACAAACAGTCAATATAACACAAGGATCAATAATTAAGGTCTAATTTATCCGAATTATAACAAACCCAAGATCAAACCCTTGAACCCCATATCCAAATTAGGGCATTTCCCACCAGAATCCCCAAATCAAAACCTTTCCCCAATAATAATTATCCAAGAAACTAGGTTCTACGGATCGAAATACGGATTAGGGGAGTTAAATCCTTACCTTTAGTCCTAGAAGAGGTGGAAAACTGTCAAGAACTTGCCCTGGGTCGTTCCTTAGCTCTCAAGAACGAAACTTGCAGAATAATAACATTTTTGGGGTTTATTTCTAACTTAAGTCGCGTCTGTCCCGCTGTGACAGACCTCATCCCGCTACAGCGGGCCCCCCTGGTGGAAATAATCCCGCCCTGGCGGTTTGCACCGAGACAGAGAGTTAAATTCAGAGTTTCAAACCCCCATTTTATATCACACCTTCAACCCATGACACTCGGAAAATATCCGTTCACGCTAAGATCAGTTTCGGGAGTTCTACTCGCCCGAATTTGATTTCGTAAAGTCGTATGGGTTCCTTAACGTCTTAGCTATCTACTCATGTGATCAAATTCATAATTAGATCTCTCATTCGCTACCAGATTTCCTAGACCTCACATGACTCAGATTTCGTCCAAATCTGGACTAGGTTAGGAATTTCCAAGTTACTAGCAAAAAGTTTTCTGACCACAATTATTTCTCCATTGGCTTTTCCCTAACGATGGAATGAGGTCATTACAATATGAAATTCTCTTTGTTGGAAGTACATCCCCTGAATGGATGATGTAGTGTGTGATTCGAATTAAGTCAAAGCTTTTATGCAAGCTATAGATACCGAATAAAAAAAAACAAAAAAAACATTTGAAACTCCAATAAATAACGATTGATATTCTACAGTACTCCCTTTGTCCCTAATTACTTGACCATTTTTTTTTTAGTTGTCTCTTTTTACTTATTCATTTTGACAAATCAAGAAAGAACAATTTTTTTTACCTATTATACTCTCGATTATTACTTTGAAAATTTTGAAAATTATTAATTTTTAATTAATTAACTTCATGATTAATAGGGCTAAAATGGTAAACTCACTATGTCAATCATTATTTTATTAAAAGTTATGATAATTAAAAAATGAATGAGTAATTAAGGACAGAGAGCAGTCCTGACGGCTTAACATTATTTCAACAGGACAAATGTCCGGACAAAATCATAAAGATCCACTTTAAATTACTACAATAAATATTTCTGATCGACATTAATTGCAAAACTATATATATGTATATATATATATATGTAAATTCAAAATTTAAAACTATAATTTTACATATTTATTTGAGGTAAAATATTAGCTTGGATAAAGCCACTATCGCACTAGGAAATACACTCCCCGTTCACTTACTTGTCATTTATTTATAAAATATTTTTTTATTTTTACTTATCATTTTTGGCATATCAAGAAAAGATAATTATTTTTCTATATTTTACTCTTAGCATTAAATACTTATTCTCCAAATCATTTTCCAAGATCTAAACTAAACATCATTTAATAGAAATAGTTTGATAAAATACATAAATCAATAATAAAAATTTAATGGGTGCATCAAATCGAATAGTGACAAGTAAAAATAAACAGAGAGAGTAGCTTGTAACAATATCTAATTTGATATAAGTTTATCTTGAGATCAGAATCAAATCACATGTAATACTATTCAAGTACCGTTCATGATAACTTTTTTCTAAACAATAGAGTAGTTTTTTGGTGTTAGTATCGATAGAATTTTGTCCTATAAATAAATGCTTGCATGAGAGAAGGAAATATCTCATTTTTCTCACTTTTAGTACATAGTTTCACGATTAAGTGCTAAGAATTTTAGCTCTTATTATTTCTTGTTCTAATTCTTACATTTCAACCTTTTGATATCGTATTTCTAATTACTTAAGTTTGATATTCAATTCATTTGCTCGTATCTCTTGACAGAATCCAAATAGAAAAGAGATCGAATCTAATTCATTTGTCCTTAATTATTATTTTCCTAAATATATAACTTATTTTCATTCTTATAATTTTCCTGGCAAAAAATGTTCAATTAATTTATAAAAATAATATATAGAAAATTTAAATTAAACTTATTGAGTTCAGCAAAACTCATGCCACTACATTTCACCTGACAATGTAATGTCATTGAATTCACCACCAAAATCATGCAAAAAAATTAAAATTAAATGATTGCAAATCTTTATAAGTTTATCTACTCCACCAAACCACATTCAATGTTCTAATCTAAAAGCAGCTGAATATATGAGCTATGAGTGTTCACAATTTGGATAAAAATTGATTTAAATTGAAAAATCAAACTAAATTGATTATATAAATTAATTTTATTTGGATTTAATTTGGTTTGATTTTGAACTTTGTTCAAATGTTTGCTAACTAATTTTGTCTTTCTATTTTCGCACTTTATCTTTTGATTCTATTTTTATATATGATCAATAACCGAATTAAATCGAATCAAGATTAATAATAATTATATTTGATTTAATTAAAATAATTTATATTTAAATTTGATCAATAATTAAGTCAAATCGACCCGTGAACCAGCCAAATACCAGTACAGGTTGATGAATATTTTGGACAATAAGGGCAGCTCAGAGTGTAATGCCGTGACTTGTAGCCAACAGTAAAATTTAAATCATATTTAATTATATTGCCTAATATTGAATGAAAGAAGGTGCAATCATTTTTTTTCGGTTATAATATTTAATTACTTACTGTACCAATTGTACACAAAGTTGCTTTGCAATTATTAACATGGTTTTTAATACACTTGTATTTTCTTTTTCCATAAATGTAAACGCGTGCGGGTAAATAATTTATATTTCGTTTTTTTTATTCTAACATTCTCATATTTTGATGCAAAAACAATTTAATTAGACAAACATTCCTATCATATTTACTAATTCTTTCAATAGTTTGAATTGAAAATATATTGTCTCACTAATTAATAATTTTATACCAGATTTCAAGTCATACACTTAGATACATGTATTTTTGCTACCAGATACATTAAAATAGGGAGAGAGGCGAACGAGAAAAGGAGAGAGACGTGCAGGATAGGAGGAAGGCGAGCGAGATCCCTAGATATACATGTGAATCACACTAGATACATATATCTGAGATACTAGATATAGAGAGAAACAAGTGATAGAGAAGAGTGTCGAGCGATACAGGAGAGAGGCAAACGAGAGAGTCAGATACATGTGAATCCACTTAGGTACTATATATCTAGAACAAATTACACCTAATTTTGATCTCATATATTCGAGATACATGAATCTGAACACACCAGATACATGTATTTGAAGTTCAAAATCTAGTAAGATTCGTAATATTGTAAACTAACACATGTATCCAAGTAATTAATTTCTAAACTAGTGAGATTTCTGTAAGTTAAAGTTACCCTTTTTTGATATGTATGAAGAGTAGTACAAGTTCTTTTAAAGACTATTATAAGATTAAAATGACATTTTTGGCATAATAAACATATTTAACTAATTAGTTATGGAAAATATTTCTTATAACACACAATTAAATGTCATATATAAAATTAGACAGAGGAAGAGTATGAAATTGTCCTACGAAAAATAATACACTCGTATAAATACATCAAGTATATATACTAAACCTTATAATGAAATCTTTTGGGATATCATTTCATGCATCTTGAATTCATGAATACAAAACAATATACACATCAATCAACTTCAAAGTATACTAATAATTATAAACTCATGTATAACGAAACCCCTTAATGAAAATGATGACTTCCTTGTAGCTTTTTCTCGACCCACGAAGGAGATAAAACAGGATTTAACTCATATTCCGTAGTCATCTTCATTCTATTAATTTCACTTAGCTGCTCTATATTTTCCTCTGATGATGAAATAATATTAACCACTTTCTCCTCATGATCAGGCAAAACCTTAATTCTCCAAACCTTAAAAGTTTGGTCCAAACTAGCACTATAAACCAAAAATCCCATTACAACTTTGTCAATCTCCAATGTTGCAGCCAAACACTTAACTGGCCCTCTATGAGCATCTAACACAGCTAAACATTCATGAAAACAACTCCCTTCTTCTCTCCTCCAAACCCTAATCGTCGTATCCTCAGAGCCACTGAATATTAATTTCTCAATTGCTACCAAACATAGTACTGAAAACCTATGTCCTTGCAAGAACCCTCCGTGGTTAAACCTCCCCGAACTCTTCTCCTTTTCCCAAAAGTTTATGAATCCATCTGAGGATCCGGAGTAGAGAAAACAAGTTGCATTTGATGTGTTGCTACTTAGGGCTAGCGCGTTAATTGGTGATGGCTGGAATTTTAGTGTCATTGTTAGAGTATGAGAGTTTTGTCCATATACTCTCCTCCAAATTTTGATTGAACCATCAGATGAACATGTGAAAACACAACCATCTTCTTGATTTACAACAATTGAGTTCACATTATCTTCATGACCTAAAAATGAATCAACACATCGATTATCGGAGATTCTCCATGCTTTAACTGTTTTATCCCATGATCCAGTGTACAATAGCCCTTCTGCATGGTAATAAGCCATGCAAGAAATACAATCCTTGTGTTGATTACTATTATTATTATTATTTCTACTTGACCTAGAAAATTTGAGAAATGAATAATAAGTAGACTTAGGTAAAGTTGTGATTTTCTTGCCTCGAAAATTATCGGTCACTGTCACATTCCATATCCTGACTTTATGATCTTTATGTGACGTAAATAACATGTTGCCATACACTAAAATGGACCTAACATCACCACAACTTGCTTTAAGGTATCCTCTCTCTATACAATCCGGTTGTCTCCATGCACGAATCCGGCTACTCTCTGAGCCAGTGAAGACAATGCCTTTTGCAACCGCGATGGAATAGATGGTCCCTTCATGGCGATGGAGAGACGCGATGCAATGGTAGAGGAGAGAAGGTGAGGGTGTTTGTAAAGGGGAAAGTGTCCATGGAGAATCAGGGCTAGGAGGTGGCATTAAGGAATACATAGTGGCTGCACTAGCATTTGAAGATCTTGAAGGACTATAGAGATGATGATCAACTTCATGATTTTCGGATAATTTTAGATGAGAATTGAAGGAGAGACGAGGAGGAGATTGGATTGATCTTCTTTCTTTATCAAAGTAGCTATGGAGGCTTCTCTTGCCATAGTACTCCATGGTAGTGCAACAAAAGGGTTGAGCTTGTTAGTGTATATATAAAGGGGGGAGATGTACTTTAATTATTTTGGGGGTGGGGGTGGGACAGGAGTGGATTCGGGGCGACTCAAGCACATCAGTGGTCTAAAGTCAAAATGAATCAAACTTTTAATATTTTTATTCTTCTAGTTTTTTAAGATGCAAAGCTGTTAGTATATTTGAAATTAGTTTTGAGATGCAAAGTTATTTTTTAAAGAAAAATAAAAACATTTACTTTTTCTATAAATAGTATTCCATCTGTTTCTATCGCTTGTTGAATGTTTCTAACTTGACACAAAATTTTAAAAAATTAAGAAGATTTTTGAATCATATGGTCTTAAACTAAAGATATGTATAGTACACCAAAATGTCATTTAATCTTGTGGTTTAAAAATGACATGTGGAAAATTTAAAAATTGAAAATAAATACATTCTTTTCGAAACAAACTAAAAAAAAAATGTAAGACAAATAAATTGAAAGACGCATTACAAATTTTTTTTTTATTTTAAAAAACCTACAATAATTTTATTATTACTAAAAAGTGGAACCCCTCGAATTTGAGAATCCACCTTATGCATAGAGTCGGCTCTGAGGGGATTACAAGAGAATCTAACCCTCACCAAAAAAATAAAAGTTCAATTAGTTAATCAACTAACAGGGCTACTAAGATTCTGCGGTTATACTTTAATTTAATATTGTGTTCGGTTGAGTATTGAATATAGGTATTAAGACATATGCCTGCCTACAATTGTGGTTAGTTGGGGATGTAGAAGTAGGCACCATTAAGGGAATACTAAATTATTCACCTAAAAATGTACATAGGAGACCGTAAATTAAATATCTATGGAGAAGATGCATAGATCATATTATATTATATTATATTATATTATATTATATTATATTATATTATATTATATTATATTATATTATATTATGTTATGTTATGTTGTTGATAAATACTAATTCAAGCTTGCAACAGAGTGTCATTAGGAACACTTCTTTTTCTCCTATTTTGGTGAATGTAACTTTTACCAGAGGTGTTGTGCTGAAATTGGCAATCTCCTCACCATCTTCATTTTCACTTATTAATTTTTTGTTGTCAAGATAATTTATCATACCTCCACTATTTTATTGGGTATATGTTAAAAGTTACTTTAATCATGGTAGTAATTTTAAGCATAATAAGGTGTTTAGATTAGAATGAATATAAAATTTAAACTTTTATTACATTATTTTTGTTGTTGAGATATTTTAGTTATTTTGAATTACAGATTTTCTGCATAATATATGCTCAATTTGGTTATTCAAAACTCTCTTATACTTAATAAAAATATTAAGAGACAATTTCAATTCTTTTTTATTGACCATCTTTTTTTAAACCAACAATATCTACTACGGCGCGATAGCACATGTTCCAAATAACTATTACTAGTATATTCAGTGACCAACCTAACATTTTTATCTAAAGGATTTCAAAGTATAAAATAAACACAAGAATCAACTTCTATTAATATATATTTAAAACATAATTTTGAATTTGTATCTATATATATATATATATATATTATTTAATTTTTTCAATTGAGGAGATTCATATGAACACTTAACACTCCTAACTCCGCTTATGTGTACATCAAGATTCAAACAAATGAAAGAAATTACCTAAAATATTTTTTTCCGTCTTTACTGAAATTTGAATTATCTCGATTTTTATGTACCTATTTTCATAGTCTAATGTCAATTGCCCAACGGGTTCTTGCTGGCTTTAACTAGACAATGTATACTATAAAGAGATTGGTTGTTATACTGAACCATTGCTAATAAATTAAATGTAGTCGATCGCATTTATTCAAGTTATTATATACCTACCAAATACTACTCCATTAGTGAACTTCAATTTCCATAAATTAAACTGTTCATGTGCACGTGAAATGAAGTTGTAGCACAAACGTAACTTCATGAAGGTCCTAGAATTAAATGTATATCTAGCTAGAGTATGCTTCTTATTAATAATTTTGAACCATATTATAGTGGGAATTAAAAAGATTTAATAAGAAAAAAAGAGCTAGCTAGGTCCTTGTAGTACTATTGTACAGATATAGTTCAAGACAATGACCACGTCTGAGATTTTATCATCAAAATTCAAATAGGAGTTTCCATATGTTATCATACTTAATTATTTACCGTGAGGACTTTGGATAGAGAAATTTCAATATTCTTTTTTTTAGATTACTCTTTAATTGCTATCTCAGTTTGTTCAAGCTATAATAGATAGATAGTCCATTGTGTTGTTGCTTGTATATACACAAGAATAAGTTGTTGAAAACGATTGAATTACATTAAAGGTGCTACAGTTGTCATTGACAATTATTGATGACACTGACAATCAAGATACATACTTCGATTCATGGGATACGGTAAGATATATATTTCAAATATAAGTATGAGATCAAATTTATATTTTGTTTAGTTAAATATATAACTAATCGCATAATAAGTTTATATCTTAAACTTACTGAAATTTTATCTCACTTAGAAACTGGAATAAATTAATTCAAAAATTATAATCGAGACCAAACAATGTCCTTAGGAGGCTAATCAGAATGTACATAGCTAACGTTTGTAAAATTAATTTTAAAAAGAGGTGTAGGTAGCTCTCCACAACTTCTAAATAAACTCAATCTCGAACGATCAAAATCAGCAGGGTCCACTAGTGCCAAGATCTACATAAAAAAGATGCACCAAGAGTAGTGTAAGTATGAGTACTAAGTACTTGAGATTGGTTGCATTAGGCACCTCTCTAGGCCGGGTTAAGAGAAGAACATGTGTAAAAATGGAGATACACCTTTTTTGAGATACTTACGCTCTTTAGTTTTACTCCAGGGCAGAGCAATCCTAGCCCGCGATATGTCAATTAGCGACATCCCTTCATCGAAAAATTTGTATAGATAGGTGAAATTTTAATTTATAGTATGTAGTCTTGACACCTCTTGATATAAAGTTGAGCTTTAGTAGATTGGTTAAGGGGTTGCAATAGTAACACTAACACTGATTAGCTCGAGTACTGTGCTGGTATACTAACAATTTATGTGTGGGTTCCATGAGAGGATCGGATATATGTATTTATGGTTTCATGAGAAGACCAAGTATATGTAATTGTGATCATGTGGGACATGTTTTATGCATTGATTGTTCATTGGGACTGGAGTCCATGTGGTCGTATTTGTGGTTATAAGTGTTGGACTGTATCACAGTCCTGTAGTTACTTGTTTACATTTGTGTGTGGTGGTGCATTTCAATTCAGGGTAAGGATTGGGAGTCCGGACTATGTTGTACCATTAGACTAAAAATGATCTTTAGCGATAATTATTTAACGACAATAACTTAATTGCCGCTAAATATATATTTTTAGTGACAATTAACACTCTTTGTAAATGTCCTAAAGTCTATAGAGACATTAGATCTAATAGCAGTTAACTAATGTCGATAAAAAATTTAACAATCTTCATTAGTATGTGTATTTATTGCCGCTAAAATCTAGTTTTATCATTGTGTACTTGTGATGTTAATTGTATGTTATATGATTTGCCACGTTGGGGGTAACTAAGTCAGATTGATAAGGGGTCTGGTGAATTGTTTAAAGGCTGAGACTTGTTATGGTGGTTACATGTTTAGAACATATCTGATAATGGCGATTTGAGTCAAGATAGTTTACTAAAAGTCTTGCATGTGATATACCTGAATGGGTCAAGGGTCAGGGTTGTTGTGTGAGAACTTGAGGGAGAGTAGTAGGTTGGTTAATAGAGTTGGTAGCGGTCTTGTGTTAGAGAAATCTCTATGTGATAAAAGAGTTAGGTTATGATATGATATGAGAGTGACATAAATGGTTGGTTAATAGAGTTGGTAGCGGTCTTGTGTTAGAGAAATCTCTATGTGATAAAAGAGTTAGGTTATGATATGATATGAGAGTGACATAAATGGTAAGCTTGGGAACTCTTCTTAGTAGGTGGAGTTGGCAGCGAAAGTAGGTGGGGTGACTTGAGCTAGAATGTATGAGTTTCAAGAAGTGTGGTTATGTTAAGCATGGTGAATGACGATTCAGAGCCCTAGTTTATGTTCACATTTATGAGCAATTGCATGATATTATATGGCAGGTTCAGATCGATCAATAATGCCTATCAGTACATGTTATTTGTACTGATACTACTCTTGCTATATGCTACCTGACATAGTCTAGTTACATGAATCAATGATATTTCATAAGTGAAGACGATGGTGTTCTCCAACAGCTTATACTCATCTTTACTTATGGTGAGAGATGTGTCATAAATTTCTTTTACTCATTGTATTTTCTTAGTCACTCTTGTAACTCTTTAGATTAGTTTTTTAAGGGAAGTGTTAGTTGTTTTTGTAAACAACCTGGGTTTTTAAATCAGCTTATGGTAATTGCATAACTATATAGAGTATTAAATTAAGTTTTATTTATTTTCCACGTGTCATGATTATTCCGTATTTGAGGGTTCTCCTATCTAGGTTTTAGGGTAGATACCCGCACGCCCCAGTGGATTGGATTGTGACATTGCACGAGTTAGTATGTTAAGTATTGGTACATCCATAGGGAGATTTTTGTGAGTGATAGTCATGACATTTTGGATCATAAAACCTATATAGTAATTGTCGCTTTGAGCATATAAAATTTGTGTCGAATGAATCAGGTAGGAAGGGTATACTATTGTCACGATCTAAAAATGGACGTAATAACACTTGTCTCTTCCCACCAAGACAAGTCAGCCTTAGCGAAAAAATAAATCAAGAACAAGATAAAGGCGGAAAATTTCTAAAGTGCAAAATTAGAAATAAGTACAAGTCTCAGTCTTTGTTTCTCAAATAGAACAAAGTATAAGGAAAATGAAGATAGAGGGCCCACCGAAGTGACAATCAACTACCTTTTCAAATCCTTCATGAGCCTCATAAAATAGAAGAAAAGTGATCATGCTATACCGGGCTCGGTACCTACACTAGTATAAAAGCCAGGGGTGACTACCAACAAGCAACCTACTAATCAAAGTTACTAGCTAGAAATCGATTACCCCTTACACTCCAACCGAACCTCATCAAACTACAACCTGCACATAAATCAATCAAACCTAGCAATTCTACAATACACGGCTCACAAGACCCAATTTTTACAGTTCGATAGTCACAATCAACAAATCAAACTCACCAAGTAAGTCGTTCTCAAAGTCAAGTAGTTTCGTCACATACAACAAGTACATAAATCATACTCCCTCCGTCCCATTTTATGTGGCAACATTTCCTTTTTGGTCAGTCCCAAAAAGAATGTCACATTTCCTTATTTGGTAAGTATTTAAAGGTACAATTCCTCTTTTACCCTTGTTGGTCCCACTTAATCTTGAAAAGAGTA
>JAJOOS010008623.1:0-25487 GCA_029582725.1 Solanum chiquidenum
GAATTTGGAGAGGTCTTAGAGAGTGTTTTTTTTGGAGTTAAGAAAAATGACTAAGTATGGGACATATCCTCTTTTTATAAAAAAAAACGTCTCCAGCCCGCTACAGTAAATTAGCTCACTGGAATTTGCAAATCTGCACCGACAGGTTTTACGAAAATGGGCATAACTCCCTCATCCTAACTCGGAATGAGGTGAAACCAAGTGCATTGGAAAGCTAACTCATAGAGGTTTAATTTAATAGGTTACGGCCCTTCCATTTCCTTGTGTGCTAAGAGATATTCCCCTTTAAAGTTGACCCTGAAAATCGCATTTTTTGCGATTTTCGAATTTCGATACGGTTGCTCTAAAATTTGGGTTAGACCCATTTCCCACTCAATTTGACCCCCTGAATAAGAATATGAAGTCGAATTTCGAAAATCATGCACGGATTTTGAGATATATGTAAATTACAATTATACGTGTTTCCGAAGCACATTTTCGGGCAGTTTTGGGGTCGTTTCAGATACCAAGTTTGTCATGACCCAAGCCTACACCCTAAACGTGGTGTCACGACCCAAGGTAGACCCTAGGTGTAACACGACGTATAAGACCCTGAGAGGCCTGATACAAGTGACTTAGAATGCATCATACAAGATAATAGAAATTAAGAGATCTAAAAGATGATTTCACAATATAGAGTTTTATAAAACGAAGCGGAAGTATAACATATGTCTCAAAGCCATCTTGTACATAAGAATAATAGGGACGTAACCCGTACATCAAGTTCAAAACTAAAATTTAAAGACATAATGAATCAAAGGTTTGGTCCTTGTAACATCAAGGTTCACCAATCTTCAAACTTCTACTAAGAGATCCCTAACCACTGAAACATGAATCTGGAGCATCGGACCCTACATTTGGGAGAATGTAGGCAAGAGTATGCGTTCGTAAAAAATGTACCAAGTATGATAGTAATACATAAAGTATGAACATCATGATAAAAGGACCTTTTTGCTAGATGCAATGACCAACCAAAAACATGTGAATTTAAGAGTTAGAAAACATGAGTCATTAGAGATAGTCAATACAAGCCAACATCTTTAAACATTTGAGAGATACTTCATGAAATAACCTTAGTTCATTATTGTGGGAGAATTACTTTTAAGCGACTGGTAATACCATAAGATCTATTAACATGGAATCCGATGTCTACCCCACACCGAAAATAAGTGTTCTCACTTGCCAAGGTAAGAACCATGAAACTTCTAGCCTACGTGAATCCACTAGCTAATGTCTATCTAGACAAACCTATGGTGGCACATACTTTATGGGACATGTGTAATCGCCACTTGTCCACTCGGTACAAAGATAACTCCCATGGAATATTCATTATTCTTAACTTTCCTTAACATTCATGAGACATGGATAGTCGCCACTTGTCTTATCATTGGAGATCATGGTTAATCGCCGCTTGCCTCATTATTAGAATAGCTCCTTAACTTTGATTCATTTTAGGTGAGAAGACCTTTCAACCTTAGAATACTTTATGTGAGAAAAACCTTTCACATTTATGCATGGAGTAATTATGTGAGAAATCCTTTCACAACAATTAACAACAAAAACATTATATATGCTTTACTCTAAAAAAACTTACATCATATTTCATCAATTTCATAAGAACATGCATATTTCCATAATTCTCCTTTCATAGTTCAAAACCCACTTCATTCATCATAATCTAAACAATATGATTTAAGCATAGGTTCATGGGGATTCATCTTAAAAATATGGAATCTTTTCAATTCATGCATAAAAGATCATTAAACAATCAAATAAATCAACATTCAAAGGAACCGATGTCATAGAAGAAAACCCAAGCTTCAATTGGCAATTTCTAACTTTAAAATTGGGGAATTTAGGAACTCTATGGAGAAAATGGCTCCATAGATGAAGACTATCATACATTAATGTCAAAATCTTGACTTCAATAGAGGATTAGGAGACTTTACTTGAAAACTCTAGTTTTTTTCTTCTTGAACTTCTAGAGAGAGAAATATTTGGAGAGGAAGACTTGTTTTACTTTTGAGGATTCAAGAGAATGATTTCAACTGAGGGGTTTTGAGAGTTAAAAATGTTAATATTGACTTCTATTAGAGGGAAAAATGACATAGTATTAGGCTAGACTAATTAGGAAAAGACCCAAAAGCCCTTAAGAGAAATAACCGCCGACCCCACTCATGGCCCAACCCACGGTCCGTTGATCAGACCACAGACCGTTGATCAAACCACGGACCATCCTAGTTGGTCGTAGGTGAGATCAGAGATCAACAATGGGATTCAAGACATCATAAGGAAGGTAGGAACTTAATCTAATAGCCCAACATGAATGCAATTACATAAATGCACATATCTGAGCAGGAAACATCAACTTCAAGCTAAAGCATGTTCAAAACATCATATCATGAGTTCTATATGCAACTCATACTCAAATGCACATAAACATGTAGAAATAAATCAAGTGGCTCATTTTATCAAAATGTAAGCTTTCATGAACATGCATAAATGAGGAAATCATGGAAATAACTAAGACACATGACAAAAAAAAGAGTAAACCATGTGGAACTCAATACCTCAAGCTAGAGTATGGACGAAAAGAAAGAGATGAGGATATCGGGACATCATATCGGCCTCGGCCTCCCAAGTACCACCCTCTACTACCTGATTCCTCCAAAGAATCTTTACAGAAGCAACTTCTTTGTTTCTCAACCTCTTAACTTGTCGGTCTAAAATCTCAACCAATTCCTCATAAGAAAGATTCTCCTTAACTCCCAACCCTTCTAAGGGAACTATAGATGTCAGATCTCTAACACATTTCTTTAACAATGAGACATGGAAAACTGGATGCACCAATGCCAAGTCATTAGGCAAATAAAGTTCATAAGGAACCTTTCCAATACGCCTCAAAATCTGATATGGGCACACATAACGGGGACTAAGCTTCCCTTTCTTCCCAATTCTCATTACACCCTTCATGGGTAAATTTTCAAGTAGACCCTATAATTTACCTAAATCTCAAGATCTCTTCTTGTAACATCGACATAGGACTTTTGTCAACTTTGAGTCATTTTAAACCTTTTTTCTAATAAGCTAAACTTTCTCCATAGCCTCATGTACCAATTCGGGACCTATCAAAGCAGCTTCACCCACTTAAACCAACCTATAGGAGATCTACACCTCCTACCATATAAAGTCTCAAATGGAGCCATGCCAATACTTGAGTGATTGCTATTTTTGTATGCAAACTCAATCAAAGGTAAATGATCATCCCTATTACCCTTGAAGTCAATCATACATGCTCTCAACATTTATTCCAATGTTTGGACAGTACGCTCCGCTTGCCCATTGGTTTGTGGATGAAAGTAAATGCTAAGCTTAACACGAGTACCAAGGCCCTTTTGGAAGGATTTCCAAATTTGAGAAGTGAATTGGGTACCATGATCGAAAATAATGGACAAGGGCACTCCATGCAACATAACCATTTCCCTCAAGTACAACTTGGCATAGTCCTCCGCCAAATAAGAAATCTTGACGGGAATGAAATGAGTCGATTTCGTCATTCGATCTACTATAACCCTAATCGAATCATGTTGCCTCCGGGTGCGTGGTAAACCAACAATGAAGTCCATGTTCAAATCTTCCCACTTCCAAGTAGGAAAGCTAATATCTTGAGATAAACCTCCCTACTTTTGGTTCTCAACTTTAACTTGTTGACAATTAGGACACTTAGCCATAAATTCCATAATATTTTTCTTCATCCTATTCAACCAATAGATCTCCAGCAAGTCACGATACATCTTGGGCGGATCCCGGGTGAAGGGAATATCAAGAATTATGGGCTTATGACAAGATCTACTCTCTCAAGTTATGTACATCAGGAACACACAAATGACCTTGATAATGAAGCACACCATCTCCCCCTTGGGAGAAAACCTCTACATAATTTTTAAGCACCGCTTCCTTCAATTCCATCAAAGTCGGATCAAGACCTTACTTGACTTTTACATCTGCCACAAAAGATGATTCTGAACCATTGTGAACCATAACACCACCTTTGGTAGAGTCAACTAACCGAGCACCCAATCGGGCCAATCTGTGAACATCTCAAACCAACTTTTTTCTATCTTCCTCAATATGAGCAACACTACCCATAGACAATCGACTAAGAGCATCTGCCACCACATTTGCTTTGTCGGGGTGATAGACAACACTCATGTCATAATCCTTTAGTAACTCAAGCCACCTCCTTTGGTGAAGATTTAGATCTTTCTGTTTAAACACATATTGCAAACTTTTGTGGTTAGTAAAAACATCAGCATGAACACCATAAAGTAGTGCTTCCAAATCTTAAGAGCAAACACAACTGCCGCTAGTTCAAGGTCATGTGTAGGATAGTTCTTTTTGTGCATCTTAAGTTTCCTTGAGGCATAGGCAAAGGCTTTTCCATTTTGTATAAGAACATATCCTAACCCAATTATAGAAGCATCGCAATAAACAACAAACCCATCGGCTCCTTCCGGTAAAGTCAACACCGGAGCAGAAGTAAGTCTATTTTTTAATTCTTGAAAACTCTTCTCACAAGATTCAGACCATATGAACTTTTCCTTATTTTGAGTCAATGCCGTCAATGGAGAGGCAATCGAAGAAAATCCTTCAACAAACCTTCTATAGTAATCGGCTAAACCCAAGACACTTCTAATATCTGAAGGGGATAGAGGTCTAGGCCAACTTTTGACCGCATCCATCTTTTTAGGATCTACCTCAATAACCTTACCAAAAATAATATGACCAAGAAAATCCATGGACCTTAGCCAAAACTTGCATTTGCTAAACTTTGCAAAGATTTTTGTTTTTTGAGGACTTGTAATACAATCCTCAGATGATTGGTATGCTCGTATTCACTCGTCGAATAGATCAATATATCATCAATGAACATAATCACAAACATAACTAGGTATTGTCGAAACACCCTATTCATCAAATCCATAAATGTGGCCGGAGCATTAGTCAAAACAAATGACATTACTAGAAACTTATAACGACCATACCGAGTTCAAAAATCCATCTTCGAAATGTCATCTTCCTTCACCCTCAATTTGTGATAACCCGATCGGAGGTCAATCTTAGAGAAGTAACTTTCCCCTTGAAGTTGGTCAAACAAATCATCTATCCTTGGGAGAGGATATTTGTTCTTAACGGTAACCTTATTCAATTGTCGGGAAATACACATCCGAAGCGAACCATCTTTCTTCTTTACAAAAACAACTGGAGCACCCCACGAAGAGATAGTTGGTCGATGCAACCCTTATCCAACAAGTCTTTCAATGTCTCCTTTAATTCCTTAAGTTCTGCCAGAGCCATTCGGTAAGGAGGAATATGGATAGGTTGTAACACCCCAAAATTTTTTGAGCTAAGACTCGAACCATTCTTCGTTTGTGAATAATATTTTACCGAGAAATTTTAAGTTTTCTTAGGTGTTAAGGTCACTAGATGTAGCACCTTGAGTTTCAAGAAGAACTGAAAAGAAATTCGTTTCAGTCACCCATCAATTTTATTAAGTTTAGGGTCAACTTTAATCAATCATATCTTTTAGGAGATAAAGAGTTAGGTGGTCCATGACCTATCAAATTAAAGTTCTTCGAGTCCTCTTTCCAATGCCACCAACTTTGCCTCAATCAGAGTTCTGAGTAAAAAGTTATGAATGAATTACTAGAGACGCTCTAGCTTGGCAGCAGGTCCGCGATGCCTCCATGTTACCGAGTGAATACGGACCTCACTGTCCACCGAAAAAATATTCTAATTTCCAACACATTTTATTTATTTCTTTAAGGGTATTTTAGTCCTAAAAACCCTTAGGGGGTCATCTAAATTACGCTAAATGTGTAGAAAAATAAGTTTTGATAATCAAATCCTCTCATTCACTCCTAAATTTCTACGCTCAAGAAACTTCAAGAAATGCTAAGTTCACCTTCCAAGATCTTCCTTCCAGTTTCTTCAAGAACATTATTCTTCTAGGTATGTAAGATTTCATAGTGTTGGGTTTGTTCGCCCACATGCCAATCATGTGAATTTCATCCATAAATTCATTCTTAAAGTATATTGATTGAGATTCTTGATGAAGTTCTTGAGGTTTTAGCTTCATTTTTTAAAAATATAGTCTTGTGGAGTTCTTGAGGCGAGGTTTCTAGCGAATGAGTGTTATTATTGATGAACATTGTGTGGGTTTCATTGAAAACATTCTGGGTTTATGAAATTCATGAAATTGGGCAATGTAATTAAATTGGGTATGAATTGAATCGAGTTTAGGAGAGGAAGAAAAGATTGGGAAAATATTTCCGCCCCGGTCTGCATCGCAGAGGCGTTTAAGATTTTCAGTAACCAGTCAATCACCTCCTGTCAGTGTTGCGGAGAGGATACAGAGTACTCTGTCTCAAAAATATTTCGCGACCAAAAATAAAATCCTTCTCCGTGTCGCGCCAGTGCTTTCCAATTCGTGTCATTGCTTTCATTAATCATTCAGAGATCCTATATCCCAATCATAGCTCTTAAATTCACATTTCAAACTAAAGTAAAGTTAAGAGGAAAGTCGATGAGGTCCCTTTGAGTAATTTTTTTTTTTTTGTAATCAACTATAGTTTTGAGTTAAGTCATGAGGAAGTAAGTATGAAAAAGAGAAGAGTTGCATTGATGAGTTTCTATATTGTCATTGAGATCTTTGAGTCGAGTCGTTCATGTCCATAATTCCTCATGAACCCTATCAATCAAGCATTCTTGAGATGAGTAGTATCCTTGAGTTCTGGAGCTCTTGAGTTCTGAGTACTGAGTTCTCATATTGCTATTAAGATCCTTGAGTTGAGTCGTTCATGCCCATAATTATGTATGAACGCTATGAATTGAGTTATAAATCATGAGAAGCTTTTTAAAGCTAACATGAGTTTTAAACTGAGTTTTTGAGGAAACAAATGTGAGTTTTGAGAATGAGTTTCTAAAACATGATTTATGACGATCGAGTATGCCATCAATGTTTAAGCAATATGATATCTAGAAATACCATCAATATTTATGCAGTGTGACTTCCCGAGTCATCAATGATCATATTAAAATATGATTTTGATATGTTTTTGAGAAAGATCTTTCAAGCATGAGTTGAGTAAGAGAATAAGGGGATTAAGTATTCCCAAAGGTATCAATTTTTACATTGATAAACATAAACTTTGAATTTTAAATGAGTTATGAGTCCAAAAGATATTTCAAGAGAAGTTACCTCTTTTAAGAAGGTAGTTTGAGGAATTATCTCAAACCAAAGAAAGAGTTATGATTTTATTCATATGAGAATAAGGTATATGTTAGTGGGAGTAATATTGAGCACCGATATGGAGATCAGTTTAGACAACTCGCATTCCTAATATACCATGTATGCCAACATGGGTATAGGATCATACTTTTTATATGAATCTTAAGTGCCTTCGGGTAGAACTTAGTGGATCCACTTAATTGAGGATGTTATATACCCCGACAAGGTATAGGAAAGTTCTGGCAGCATGGTCGAGATGTTGTATCATCACATTGCTCATAGTGATGGTTGTCGGTTAGAGAATTTCCCAAATAACAGTAAATAGTGTTTTATTGTATTTTTATACATTTTGAGTTCCTGTCTACTACTTACAAAGTCGTATAAATTGCATCTTATTATCATTGTTTTCATATTGCGTTGAGTATTATTGAGTTGAGTATTCTTTAGTTGAGTTGAGTATTCTTTGGTTGAGTTGAGTATTCTTGAGTTGAGTTGAGTTGAGATGAGGTGAGCATGTCTTTCTTTTTATCAGTTCAAGCTTATATTTATGTTTCAGAGTTCCCCTTACATACTCGTACATTCAATGTACTGATGCCATTTGGCATGCATCATTTTATGATGCAGACACGGGTGTTCAGGGTCATCAACAGGCGCTTCGTTGAGACCATTCACATTCCAGCTAGCTTGGGTGAGCCTTCTTGCTTTCGGAAGGCTTCACATTTACTTCTTGGTTTTTAAGTTGTTGGGGGTTCTGTCCCGACACCTATCTGAGTTCTAGAGGCTTCATAGATAGTTTAAAGGTCGAGGAGTCTTCCATTATATATTTTGTTGTTGAGATGTTTTAAGGTCATGAGACATTTAACTATAACTTGTTTAATTATTTTCAGACAGTTATTGGAGTTGAGTTTAAATTGAGTTTTATAAAGTTTATTTATGCTTTTAGTTTTCCCATTGTGCTTGAATTAGTTTTCCGCTTGTATTTAGCCAGGATGAGGGTTCACTTATGGACTAACAATAAATCTCGAGTGCCGACAATGCCCAGGGTGTAGGCTCGGGTCATGACATAGGTTGTATGTCTGGGAGAAGGTCAATACCAAAGTCTATTTCTCTCTCGGGAGGAATATCGGGTAGATCATATGGAAACACTTTCGGAAACTCCTTTACAATAGGGACCGACTCAAGAGTAGAGGTTTCAAAATCCATATCGCTCACCCTAACTAGATGGTATGTGCAACCCTCATAAATCATCTTCCTAGCTTTAAGACTAGAAACAAACTGACACTTAGGCTTATAATTTCCATCTTTCCATTCTAGGATAGGTTCATTTGGAAACTGAAACTTGACTACACGGGTTCTACAATCAATAGAAGCATAACATGCATGCAATCAATCAATACCAAGGATAACATCAAAATCTAGCATATCAAGCTCTACAAGATCAACATGAGTGACTCTATTGGACAAGAATACGGGATACTTTATATAGACCCTCTTAGCCACAATAGAATCACCAACAGGAGTAGAGACACAAAAAAGATCTAACAACACATCTGAAAGAATATCAAACCTCATAACCATAATATGTGATGATTGGTCACTAAACCACAAGATTAGTTGTTTCATGAACTATTTAGGAAATAGGAGTTGATTCGAAGAAAGGAGAAGTGAGGAAGTGTGAAAATAAAACAAGGATAGAAGCACCAAGGACAAAACTACAGAGGCCTTCCCATGGCGCACTAATGGGTGCGAGGTGCCACATGCCTCACTACAGCCGCACATTCCAGGCGCACTGCCTGGTGCGGTGCACCACAGGGAGAACAACATAGTAGTTTGCCAGGTGCTATGGCTAGAGCGGTGCCCCAGCGTGGTTCTGAAAGTTCCAGCGAAAATTTTATCAAATAGGATTCCTTGTTGCATTAGTCTTTGAGTCTAGTTTTCCCAACTTCTATAAATAGAACACTAGGGCTAATTTGTAGGCAGTTTGATATTATTGGGTGTGCACGAGAAATTTCAACGTTTGTAATAGGTTTTGATTTTCTAAATCTTTTTTTTCATGGAAATCGCATGAAAAATTATATTTTGCGATTTTCAAATATTATGAGTGGCTAAACGCCCTTGTTCTGGGGATGTAGCTATGGATTGATTGTTGAATATTAAAGACTTTTGAATTTTTCATTCCCCAAAACTACCCCCAGGACGCAGACACAGGATCTAGGATTACGAGTGACCCCAAGCTAACCCTTCTGGCATATCATAAGCATACTTAAAGATAAATGATTAACGTATCAAGGCATTTCATCCAATACTAAATGTAAATGATCGTTCGTCAGTATAATAACCCAACTACGTGAGTTGGGGTCGATCCCACATGGAGTAGTACTTCCTTCAAATTCAATAATAAAAGTACAAAGACAATCTGTTCAATCAAACAATTCTTGCATATTTAATATTCAAATCTCAAATTTCAGGTTTTAACTACCAATCCAAATTTACACTTCAACACAAGCAATCAAATATTAGTCTAAAGCTTGGGGAATTGATCAGCCAATTGTTGAATCTCAATGAAATGGATAAACGTTACTGCTCATAATGAGATAATTTGTTGTGGGTAGGTCAAACCATATATAAAGTAACTTTCTCTCGAACAATTACCTTTTCTATGTTGAATTCTCTTGAGCTTCAACACCAATCGAAAGAGGCCCAACTCTTTACCCTTATCAAATCTACTCTCTCGAGCTGGATACAAAGGAAGGGTCACTTGTTTCACTCTCTCGAGTTGAAACCAAGGAAACCCACTACTAAGGACGCTAAGATTGTCACCTTGGTTCCACACCTCTCTCTCGAGCAAGTGCACAACACTGAAATTGATACACGAAGTAGCGCAATTCAACCTCGAAACAGAACAACAACTTAGACCCACTTCAGCTTAACATCATTCTTCGCAACTAACGAACACCCACTAAGTAAATTCAACAATTGGCTTCATGATCAAAACCCCAAGTAAAGGGTTTTAGCCACTCATCTAAAAAATAAAAAGATTAAAATCAATTATTAATCCCATAGTTGGGTACAAAACGAGAATTATAGATGAAAATCAATTGATAATCTCATCTCTTACAAAATCTCTCTCAAAATGTTGCTAAAATCACTAACTAAACCCTTTGATAGTGTTTCATCTCTAAGTAATTCATTTCTCACTTTCTGAATGAATTTCTCTAGAAAAAATGGAATTTAAACAAGTCTGAAGTGTCACTGCTCAGGACTACTCGGTGAAGTAAGTTGGGTATCGCTGATAGATCGGTGAATCACTAATTTCTCTTCATCTCGCCTTCATTTTTTGCTTTTTCTTGGTCTGGCTACTGTAACTTTAGGTGATTTAGATTGGGATCGCCGAATGACTCTGCGATTCGCCCTTTATCCTTCCATCTCGCCCATCAACACTTGCCTGAATCTTCTTTCCTACTTTTGGCGACCTGGTTGTCCTTCACCGACTTGATTGGCGATACACCGATATAGTTTCTGCTCACCGAATTCACCCCCATTGTAGCTCCAACATTCTGTAACTTTAGGAGGTATCTTGGCGATTCACCGAATGACATCATCGATCATCAGGTCTTCATTCCTCATTCCTTTAGCTTTCTTTGTTCCTTTTTGCCCAATAGTGTCCATGCTTTGTCTCTAACTCCAAATACCTAAAACTCAAGGGTTTTCATTAGTTATTGAAATAAAATATGCATTTGAGGACACTAAATCTATCAAAATAAAGCCCTAAAAGAGTCCAAATCATGGACTCGTCAACACCCCAACTTAAACTTTTGCTTGCCCTCAAGTAAAGCTCAAGTTCATGCAGTTCAAAAATAATGTCTCGAACAGTGCTACACAAGACTCAATCGTGAATGCACACAAAAAGTCTCAACTTACTCATGCAAGGATCAATTGTGCACTCAAAGTTTCAAGTTGTGACTCACCATTATCAAAGAATGTGAAGCTCACTATACTTGCTTCAAATGCAAGTTCAAGCTCAACAAAGGTATTCAAATGCCCTCACAAAACGAATGATTCCGTATTCACTCAATGGTTCAACCAATTAGAGTTTCGGAATCAAGATCAACACTATGCATAATTTCACTCATAGGTTTGCCCTTATTTTCCAATCGACTTTTACTTCAGCTCATTCAAGATCAAAAAGGTCTTTTCAAGGCTTGCAATGGGGCTTAGTGTAATGGTATGGTCATTTAGGTTTATAGGCTAAAATTCCTCATGAAATATGATGTGAACAACACCTTCTTTCCTTCTCTTTGTCATTTTCATTCAAGCTCAAAAGTCACCTCTTATTCATCTTCCACGAGTCATTGGAAACCCCATTTTCTTTGTATTTCCACAACTTTATTTCACAACTTTTTCTGTTTCAATCTTTTCTCTTTTTTTTATATGGAGGGGTTCCATTTTTCTCATAGCATGGGCATAAGGGAATCCTTTGCATTTACTTGATTTGCCTTCTCTTTTCACCACACTCCCAACTTAGGCGTTTTAGCCTAAGCTGACTATTCAAACATATTCAAACAAAACACATCATGAGCATTATGGGTAATGGATTAAGAAAGGTTATGTTTTGTATTAAGTTTCTTCCAAGTAAAGGTTAAGGCTCAAAGGGTGTTCAAAAGAGGTTCACACACTCACAAAGGTAGGCCACAAAAGAGGTATATGTCAAATTGGTTCACACTCTTTAACGTTGCCTAAGATCATTTCAAGATTTTACATCACTTAGTCAACCAGACCAATGGGGAAAATTCTATGTGTCATCACACATGGTTCACGGTAAGCTCATCACACAAGGCATTGACACCAAAGTTAAACAAGACTCCACACTTTCGCTAGTGTGCAATATTCATTACAAGAGACTCTATTCAATACTTGACTAGTCGCAATGAGATGCAAAGAGTTAACATATTGTCTATGCAACTTCAATTGGTCTCATCGTAGCCGCACATTTTTTTTTGTTCGAGCAGAGCACTATTCAAGTCATTAGTATTGATTAAACCATACTCAAATTTTGCACAAGAACAACCACATTCAACACAAACAAGGGGTGTTGTCAAAACGAGGAGGAGGTTCCCTGAGGATACTGAACAATCTCCACACCCCCACCAAAAATAGTCAACATTGTCCCCAATGTGGGTAGAGAACGGGTATTTATCGCAAATAAACTAAATATGAATAATAAATAAAAACTGACAAGAAATGAAAACAATCTAGTATGTAAATAGGTAGATCAGGGTTACGAGGAATCTTCACTAAATGCCCAGTTGGCGATGGAGTGAACTGATCGCCGAGTGCTTCGGTGATGCGCCTAATGTTCTTCAGATCGCCCATAGTTCTAGTAGGTTGCACTCCCAGAGAAGGTAGATCGGCGAAGATGTAGTGGATCGCCGAACAACTTGGCGATCTGCATAATGAACTTAAAGCATCGCCGGTCAATCCTTGAGGAACTTTGTCCACTTTTATTATAAAGGGCAAGGAAAATTGGGTCGCCTAAACACATCGGCGATACACCGACTAGTGAAGGTATCCCGTCGAATATTCCAGAGTCTCAGTCTCATCTTTTAGATTCATAAGGCGAACCAAGTCGTGCTCACCAAAATAGTTCGGTGACTCGCCAAGAAGACTTTTATCTCGCTCATGACCCCTACTCCTGCAAATTCCACACATATTATTCAAAACACTAACACTTGGTTATCCTCCCAAGAAGCGCCTTATTTAACGTCGTGGCACGATGTGGAAAGGCTCTCAAGCATCTTCTAGGTACACAAGCTCAATTAAAGAAATCTCCTGGCATTCTCCAAAGTATAATTTTAAGCGTTACCCATCCACCTTAAATGCAGGACCCTCTTGACCCTCAACTACTATGGCACCATTGGTGAATATTCTTGTCACTCTAAATGGTCCTGACCATTTGGACTTGAGCTTTCCTGGAAAGAGTCTAAGTCTGGAATTGTATAGTAACACCCAGTCTCCCACTCTAAGCTCCCTCTTAAGGATTTTAGCATCATGACATTTGTTCATCTTTTCCTTGTAAAGGGCTGAACTTTCATAAGCTATGAATCTGAATTCATCCAATTCGTTTAACTGCTCCACTCTCCTCCTTGAGGTCTTTGTCTAGTCCAGATTTAAATCTTTCAATGCCCACAACGCTTTGTGTTCCAACTCAACGGGTAGATGGCAAGATTTACCAAAAACTAGTTGATTTGGAGACATCCCAATTGGTGTTTTGTAAGCGGTACGATATGCCCATAGTGCGTCATTGAGCTTTTGAGACCAGTCAGTTATGTTGGCATTCACTGTCTTGGCCAAGATGCTTTTGATCTCCTAGTTTGACACTTCGACCTGGCCACTTGTTTGGGGATGATATGGGGTTGATACTTTGTGTTTCACCCCATACTTTCTTACAATAGAGAACCACTTGTTGCAAAAGTGGGATCCCCCATAACTAATAATAGCCCTAGGGGTGCCAAATCTCACAAAGATGTAGCATTTCAGAAATTGGACAACGCTTTTTCCTTTATTGTTTGGAAGTGCAATAGCCTCCACCCATTTGGAAACATAATCTACAGCCACCTATATATATTTATTTCCAAATAAGCTCACAAATGGGCCCATGAAATCGATTCCCCAAACATCAAATAGTTCCACTTCTAAAATAGAAGTAAGGGGTAACTCGTGCCTTTTAGACACTCCACCTTGCTTCTGACATTGAGCGCATTTCTTTACAAATTCATGCGCATCCTTGTAGAGGGATGGCCAGTAATATCCACTTTGGAGAAGTTTAGCGGCTGTGCGCACACTGCTATGGTGGCCTCCAACTGTAGACGCATGATAAGAATGGAGAACTCCTACCGCTTCTTCTTCTCGAACACACCTTATAATGATATGATCTGCACACTCTCAAAACAAGTATGGTTCATCCCAAAAATACTTTTAATGTCGAACATTAACCTATTTTGTTGGTATAAGTTCAACTCATCAGGCATTAGTCCGCACACAATGTAATTTGTGAAATCTGCATACCAGGGAGTATGTTTGAGGGATATTGCAAAAACTTGTTCATCGGAGAAGGAATCGTCTATGTCAACCTCAAGCTCATCATTCTCCTTGCCTTCCAACCTCGATAAGTGGTTAGCCACCTGATTTTGCAACCTCTTCTATCTTTGACCTCAAAGTCAAATTCTTGTAATAGCAGCACCCACCATATCAACCTTGGTTTTGCATCCTTCTTTGCCATCAAGTAACGGAGTGCAACATGATCAGTATGAATAAACACTTTAGTGCCTAACAAGTATGCCCAGAATTTCTCAAATGCATAGACTACTGGAAGCAACTCTTGTTCAGTGACGGTACAGTTACGTTGAGCACTATTTAGAGTCTTTCTTGCATAATAAATTGGGTGAAAAAGTTTGTTGCATTTTTGCCCCAATACCACCTCCAATGCCGTGCCATTAGCATCACACATTACTTCAAAATATTTGGACCAATCAGGGCTAATAATGACGGGGGTGGATACCAATTTTTGTTTCAAGCATTGAAACGCCGTCATACAAGTGTCATCAAAATAGAACTTCACTTCCTTCTCCAAGAGTTTGCACAGGGTGTGTGCAATCTTTGAGAAGTCATTGATGAACCTCCGGTAGAAATCATCATGTCCCAAGAAGCTGCGAACACCCTTTACTGAAATTGGCGGAGGTAGTTTCTCAATCACCTTAATTTTTGCCTTATCGACTTCCAATCCCTTTTGTGACACCTTGTGCCTGAGAACTATGCCCTCATTCACCATGAAGTGGCATTTCTCCCAATTAAGAACCAGATTTGATTCCACGCATCTTTGGAGTACTTGTCCCAAGTGTGCCACGCATTCTTCAAACATATCCCCTATGATTCAAAAGTCATTCATGAATACCTCCATAGAGTCTTCTACCATGTCCGCAAAAATGGATAACATGCAATGCTGAAATGTTGTCGGGGCATTACATAACCCGAATGACATTCTTTTAAATGCAAACGTTCCATAAGGGCAGGTGAAGGTGGTTTTCTCTTGGTCTTCCGGCGCAATAGAGATTTGGTTATAATCGGAGTACCCATTTAGCAAGCAGTACCAACCCCTCTCTGATAGCCGATCGAGCATTTGATCCATAAAAGGCATTGGAAAGTGATCTTTTTCAATCCACAAATTGAGCTTTTGATAATCCATGCATACTCTCCACCCGGTCACCGGTCTAGTCGGCACAAGCTCCCCTTTTGCCTTTGGGACTACGGTGATACCTCCCTTTTTCGGTACTCATTGCGCCAGGCTTACCTATTTGCTATCCGCAATAGGGTAAATCACACCTGCGTCCAACCACTTGATGATCTCCTTTTTTACCACTTCTTGCATTGGTGGGTTCAATCTCCATTGATGCTCAACACTAAGCTTAAACTCATTATCAAGCTGAATTTTGTGAGTACGAATACCGGGAGGAATGGCCAGTATATCAGCGATGGTCCATCTTATAGATTTTATATGCTTTTGCAACGCTTCAAGGAGTGATTTCACCTGCCATTCAAGCAAGTCAGCTGCAATGATCACATGTAAAGTGTTATTTTCCCCCAAGAAAGCATATCGTAGATGAGAGGGAATAACTTTCAATTCTAGATTAGGTGGTTCTTCGATTGATGGCTTTGCGGGAAGACTCTTTTTTTTAGGTCAATATCCAACTTGATTGGAATCTTTGAATACCCTTCTAATCCCGACAAGGCAGCTGCTACTTCCTCATAGCCCTGAACTTCAGATTCATCATAATTAGCAAGTACAACTTCAAATGGTTCATTCATGCACATCAAATGGCTTACACTAGCTACCGCCTCATGAATAACATCATCAGTAGACACCACATGAATATCACTTGGGTGTTTCATGGATTTACAAATATTGAAGGTTAGTTCATCTTCGTTCACCCAAAAATTCAATTTTCCACTTTCAATATCTACCAATGCTCTCCCGGTTGCCAAGAATGGCCTTCCCAAAATAATGGAAATTTCGGCATCTATTTCACAATCTAAAATCACAAAATCAGCCAGAAAAATGAACCGATTGACCTTTACCAAGATGTCATAAAGTATCCCCACAGGATGTTTGATTGAACGGTCTGCCATCAGAAATCTCATTGTGGTTGCTTTCTGTTCACCTAACCCAAGTTGTTTGTATATCACATAGGGCATTACGTTGATGCTTGCTCCCAAATCACATAAAGCTTTAGCGAATTGGAGCATGCCTATGGTGCAAGGAATAATGAATACGCCAGGATCTTCTCTCTTTTTGATCAGCTCCTTAGTCATAATTGCACTGCAACTATGGGAAACTTCAATTGTCTCAAAATCCAAACTCCTCTTCTTTGTGACCAATTCTTTCATGAATTTGGCGTATCTCGGCATTTCCAATAATATTTCCACAAGGGGGAGGTTGATCGATAGTGTCTTGAACACTGACAAGAACTTCTTGAACTTCTCATATTCATTTTTCTTCTTTAATCGTTGGGGAAATGGTGGAGGTAGATTGGGTAAGGGTTGCATGACTTTTGGAATTTGAATGTGTTGGTCCACTTTCTTTTGTTGTTCTTTGGCAAGGTTTTGATGAATAAGCAACTCTTTTTCCTCTATGCCTTCACCTTCTTCATGCTTTTGAGCATCTTCATTTCCCATCACATTACCTATTGCCACCTTTCTGCTACGAGTAACTATAGCCAACCCTCTATCGTCACATTCCCTTGCTATCTTTGGGTTCAACTGAGCTGATAATAAACTCAATTGTCCTTCAAGTGTCTTTATGGCGTCGGCACGACAGTTCACTTTACTGTTCAATGATGAAAAGTCATCTTTCATCCCTTTCAACAAATTGTCCGAACCTTCAACTTTGTCAAGTATGCATGACAATAAGTCATTCACCCGAGGATGGCTTGCACTCCCTTTTGATTTTGGGCTTTCACTTGAGGGAGTATGGTTCTCCTCATAATCATCTTCCCTTCTCCAATAATCATTTTGCTCAGCCCAGTATTGATAGTATCTCCTTTGTTTTCTCCCTTATGATAGTTTCAACCTTGATTTTTGCCTCACTGTAGATAGCGTGGATGGAAACCCTCCTCGTACCTCTTGGAGTTCTAACCTTGATTCTCCCCCGGCCTTGAGTAACCAGAAGAAGAACCCTTCTTAACTTTAAGCACTCCACATGTCCCCTTCATGTGGTCTTCTAGAACTTTCATTTGGGTCAACAACTTCTTGATGTTCTCATCCATCTCTCTCTCTTTATCAAGTTACTCTTGCGTTAATCGAAAATGAAATGGAGAAACTTGATCCTCTTGGGTGTACCATGCTTGGTTTGTCCTAGTCATGTAATCCAGAAGAAACGAAGCTACCTCAAATGGTTGTAACATTATTCCTCCTCAAACCAATTGATCAGCCACTCCTTTATTAACCGAATCTAGACTCCGGTAGAAATATTGAAGTAACAAATTGTTTGGTAGCCCATGAGTTGGGCATTTAAGTAGGAGCTTCTTGAATCTCACCCACATTTCATGGATGGGTTTCCCCTCACATCGCTTGAAACTTTGAATTTCATCTCCAAGTTTCATCATCCTTGATAGAGGAAATAATCTTGTGTTAAATGCTATAACCAGCTCCTCCCATGAGGTGATGGAATTGTTTGGTAACTCGGCTAACCATTTAATAGCTTCTCCTGTTAAGGACAGTGGAAATAACCGCAACCGAATTGACTCTTGAGACACATTTTTGAGTGAAAAAGGGCTGCAAACCTCATTAAAGTTTCTCACATTCTCATGCGGGTCTTCGTGATCTAGTCCTCCATATAGTCCCCTCATTTGGAGAAGATGAAGAGTTGTGCTAGTGACTTCAAACATCGCATTCTCATCAGTCTATGAGATGCAAATTGCACCCATCCCACCTGATTGAGCTGGGTTGTAGACACTATTGATGTTGTCTACACCCTCTCGATTACCTGCTTGGCTGTCATTCATCTCTTCCTTACTCATGTTCACTTCTACGTAGTCCAACCAATACTTACACAAAGCAGCCGGAACTACTTCAACTACAACCAATGAATTTGAGAGTGTCAAATCTTCAATCAAAGAATTCTAAGTAATGCTACTCCTCGGCAGCGGTGCCATTTTGATTAACGTATCAAGACATTTCATCCAATACTAAATTCCAACGATTGTTCGTCAGTATAATAACCCAACTACGTGAGTTAAGGTCGATCCCACAGAGAGTAGTACTTCCTTCAAATTCAATAATAAAAGTACAATGACAATCTCTTCAATCAAACAATTCTTGCACAATTAATATTCAAATCTCAAATTTTGGGTTTTAACTACCAATCCAAATTTACACTTCAACACATGCAATCAAATATTAGAGTAAAGCTTGGGGAATTGATCAGCCAATTGTTGAATCTCAACGAAATGGATAAACGTTACTGCTCATAATGGGATAATTTGTTATGGGTAGGTCGAACCATATATAAAGTAACTTTCTCTCGAACAATTACCTTTTCTATGTTGAATTATCTCTAACTTCAACACCAATCGAAAGAGGGCCAGCTCTTTACCCTCATTAAATCCACTCTCTCGAGTTGGATACAAATGAAGGGTCACTTGTTTCACTCTCTCGAGCTGAAACCAAGGAAACCCACTACTAAGGGCGCTAAGATTGCCACCTTGGTTCCACACCTCTCTCTCTCGCAAGTGCACAACACTAAAATTGATACACGAAGTAGCGCAATTCAACCTCGAAATATAACAACTTAGATCCACTTCAGCTTAACACCATTCTTCGCAACTAGCAAACACCCACTAAGTAAATCCAACAATTGGCTTCATGATTAAAACCCCAAGTAAAGGGTTTTAGCCACTCATATAAAAATAAAAAGATTAAAGTCTATTATCACTCCCATAGTTGGGTACAAAATGAGAATTATAGATGAAAATCAATTGATAATCTCCTCCCTTACAAAATCCCTCTCAAAATCTTTCTAAAATCACTAACTAAACCCTTTGGTAGTGTTCTTTCTAAGTAATTCCTTCCTCACTTTCTGAATGAATTTCTCTCTCTAGCCAAAATTAATTTAAACAAGTCTGAAGTGTCACTGCTCAGGACTACTCGGTGAAGAAAGTTGGGTAGCGCTGACGGATCGGTGAATTGTCGATTGGTTTTTATCTCACCTTCATTGTTTGCTTTTTCTTGGTCTGGCTACTATAACTTTAGGCAATCTAGGTCAGGATCACCGAATGACTCCTCGATTAACCCTCTATCCTTCCATCTCTGCCATCAGCACTGGCTTGAATCTTTTTTCGTACTTTTGGTGACCTGGTTGTCCTTCATCGACTAGATCGGTGATACGCCAAATATAGTTGTTGCTCACCGAATTCGCCTCCATTTTAGCTCCAACATTCTTTAACTTTAGGCAGTATCTTGGCGATTTGGTGATTCGCCAAATGATATTGGGGATTTGCCAAATGGCATCATCGATCATAAGGTCTTCATTCCTTTAGCTTTCTCTGTTCTGTTTTACCCAATAGTGTCCATGCTTTGTCTGTAACTCCAAATACCTGAAAATCAAGGGTTTTCATCAGTTATTGAGACAATATATGCATTTGAGGACACTAAATCTATCAAAATAAAGCCCAGAAAGAGTCCAAATTATGGACTCATCAATAAACTGAAATAAGAAATATTGTGCGGAAGCTTAATCATAAGATAAATTGAAATGATGGGGGATACCCATTCTAAATTTGAATATATAATACTGAATAACATTTTTAATGACAACTGAAACATCAAACTTGAAAGCTAAAACTGAATCTAACTATGTCTGAAATAAAGCCTCTAACTGACTAGAAATGCTAGGACATGCCCCATCTAGATCTAGCAAAACCTAAAACTAAAGACTAAAAGTAGAAAAGATAATCATGTGAATCGTCCTCGATGAATGAGGACACACCATTGATGTTGCTTAAATAGAGATCAGGAACCGATCTATGCGTGATCTGAAAGCTAAGGACATGAACCTCCATCACGAGAAGATGTAACACAGAGTATGCGTTAGTACTTGAAAGGTACTGAATATGCAGGATATAAATGAACAAAGCCATAAAGCAATGACATAATATGAGCAAGATACTATACTGAAAATACTGAACATGAACTAAATGAATGCTATGACCAAGTTTATAACATGCTGAAACTGATACTGAATTGTAACTGATAACCTGGTCAATGCACTAGAATCTGACTGTGGGAGCTACTAATAACCGACATAAACCCACATGAGCTAAATGTGGAGTCTGATGTATACGCCCCATCCATAGGACCCAATATTACCTTCCAGAGGTATAGAGGCATGACTGTTGTGATCACTAAACAGATGCCCACATATGGGACTTATAACCTATGGGGGCACGTTGTTTTGGGACTTGAGGGTGACTGACCCTAGTCCACTCGGTATTAAGCCTACTCTCAATTGATTATGTGGTTAACACATTATGCAGCCCCTAGGTCTAGATTATATGAAGGGCTGCAGGTGGCCATCCATGGACCCGACCAATGGTCGTGGGTCACCCTACGGTCTGTGGGTGGTGCCCGTCGGTGGTACCTACAACTTCTGGTATCTACATTCTGGTCTGTCTAGGATATGGGGTGTTACTTTTTCTCCCCCTTGGGAACATTCATCCTCGAATGAAGACTACAGTAGCTGAATATCGTGGGGAAGAGTTACAACCTTACTACTAAAATACTGGAAATTGTTTTCTGACTAAACTAAGTTCCAAGAATATGCAAATACATAAAAAATGCAAGTACAAACTGAAGGAACATCATACTAAGACTGAAGGTACACATGAATGACTGAAAAACTGAAGAGAAACTATTACCTCACGCTGGAATGGAATCGGAAGGAAATAGATGAGGATACTTGGCCTTCATGGTTGCTTCTGCTTCCCAAGTAGCTCATTTTACGGACTGACTCCTCCACAAAACCTTAACTGAAGCAACTTCTTTGTTTCTTGACGATCAAGAATTTCAACTAGAACCTCTTCATACGTGAGACTATCCTTCACAGCCACATTTTATAATGGTACAAAAGATGTTGGATCACCCATACACTTCTTCAACAACGAATTGTGGAAGACCGGATGCACTGCTCCTAATTCTGCTGGCAACTCTAACTCATAAGACACTTTGCCAATTATTTTCAAGATCTTGTAAGGGCCTACATATCTGGACTGAGCTTCCCCTTCTTGCCAAATCTCATCACCCCCTTCATAGGTTACACTTTCAGGAAAACCCAATCATCAACTTGGAACTCCAAGTCCCTTCTCCTTAAATATGCATAGGATTTCTGGCGACTCTGGGCTGTCTTAAGTCTATCTATAATGAGCTAAACTTTCTCCATAGCATCATGAACTGAATCTGGCCCTATCAAGGCTGCTTCACCTACTTCAAACCAACCAACTGGAGATCTACATCTACACCCATATAATACCTCATAAGGGGCCATTAGAATGCTGGAATGGTAGCTATTATTATAAGCGAACTCTATAAGAGGAAGGTGATCATCCCAACTACCCTTGAAATCGATCACGCAAGCTCTCAACATGTCCTCTAAGGTCTGAATGGTACGTTGTACCTGACCATCCATCTGTGGATGAAATGCCATGCTAAGATTAACCTGAGTACCAAGACCACTTTGAAAAGATTTCCATAAATGAGAGGTAAACTGAGGACCTCTGTCTGAGATGATAGACAAAGGAACTCTATTCAACCTGACTATCTTATTAATGTAAAGCATGGCGTAGTCCTCCACTGAATCGGTAGTCTTAACAGCCAAAAAGCGCACAGACTTAGTAACTCTATCAAATATCACCCAAATAGAGTTATGCTATCTACGAGTACGGGGTAAACCTGTGATGAAATCCATGTTGAACACTTCCCACTTCCAAGTAGGAATGTTGATCTCTTGAGTCATACCTCCTAGTTTCTGATGTTCTACCTTCACTTGTTGATAATTAGGGCACTTAACCACAAAATCTGCTATATCCCTATTCATACCATTCCATAGATAAACTTCCCGCAAATCACGATACATCTTAGTGGCACCTGAATGAATAGAATACCTGGAGTTATGGGATTCTTCAAGAATCCGTTGTCTCAACTCATCCACCTTAGGAACACATAATGGACCCTGATAGTGAAGCACACTATCTTCCTCTTGGGGGAAAAACTTAACTCTCTGTTGATGAATTCCACCCTTTAGGTGAAGTAATATCAGATCACTATCTTTCTTTTTCTTAACCTCCATTACCAATGAAAATTCTGCTCTATTCTGAACTGTTACACCACCATTTGATATGCTCATATGGTGAACTCCCAAGCGAGCAAGCATGTAAACATCTTTTTCTAGTTCCTTTATTTCTTCCTCAACATGTGCTAAACTACCCATAGATAGTCTAGTAAGAGCATCTGCTATTGCATTGGCCTTACCAGTATGGTAATGCACACTCATATCGTAATCTTTAAGGAACTCAAGCCATTTCATTTGGTGAAGATTCAACTCGTTCTGGGTGAACATATACTGAAGTCTCTTATGGTCTGTGAACATATCTACGTGAATACCATACAAGTAATGTCTCCAAATCATAAGTGCAAACACAACTGTTGCAAGATCGAGGTCATGAGTCAGATAATTCTTCTCATGCACCATAAGTTGTCTAGAAGCATAATCTATAACCTTACCTCACTGTATCAACACACAACCTAGGTCGACTGTATATGCATCACAATAGATAACATAACCATCTGAACCCTCTGGTAGAGTCAAAATCGGAGTTGTAGTCAAACTAGTTTTTAGCTCTGCAAAGCTTTTCTCACAATCATCTGCCACTGAAAATTAACCTTTTTTTGAGTCAACTTAGTCAATTGAGAGGCTGGGGATGAAAATCCTTCCACGAACCTTTTGTAATAACCAGCCAAACCCAAAAAGCTTCTGATATCTGTAGGAGAGGTCTGTTTGGGCCATTGTGTAACTACTTCTATTTTCTGAGAATCCACTCGGATCCTTTCACTAGACACAATATGCCCAAGGAAAGCAACAGATTGCAACCGAAACTCACATTTGCTAAACATAATAAATAACTGATGATCTTTAAGAGTTTGCAGGACAACCCTCAAATGAGTCGCGTGTTCTTCCTCATTCCTAGAGTAAATGAGGATATCATTAATAAAGACGATAACAAACAAGTCCAAATACTTCTTGAACACTTTGTTCATCAAATCCATGAAATTTGAAGGAGCATTAGTTAGTCCAAATGACATAACTACAAATTCATAATGACCATACTGAGTTTTGAAGGCTATTTTTGGGATGTCACTATCTCTGACTCTTAGATGATGATAACGAATCTGAGATCTATCTTTGAGAATTAGCTAGCACCATGAAGTTGGTCGAACAAGTCATTAATCCTGGGGATAGGGTACTTATTCTTGGTTGTGACTTTGTACAACTGCCTATAATCAATGCACATCCTGAGAGAACCATCTTTCTTTTTCACGAACAACACTGGTGCACCCCATGAGGAAATACTAGGTTTGATGAAGCCTCTATCTAGAAGGTCTTTCAACTGCTCTTTCAATTTCTTAAGCTCAGTTGGAGCCATTCTATAAGGAGGAATAGAAATAGGCTGGGTATCTGGAAGGAGATCAATTCCAAAGTCGATTTCCCTTTCGGGAAAAACTTCGAGAAGATCTTATAGAAACACTTCTAGGAACTCGTTAACTACTGGGACTAACTCAAGAGTTGGGGTTTCAGAGGTTGAATCCTTAACCCGAACTAGATGATAGAGATAACCCTTAGAGATCATCTTTCTGGCCTTAAGATAGGAAATGAATCAAACCATAAGCGCTAAGCTACTACCCTTCCATTCTAGGATTGGTTCATCTGGAAACTGAAATTGAACAATCCTAGTTCTATAGTCGACTGAGACATAACACGAATGTAACTAATCCATGACTAGAATGATATCGAAATCTACTATTTCTAACTCTACGAGATTTGCTGAGGTGACAATCTGGGATGCCGTGACATGGCAATATTTGTATACCTGTCTAGCTATAATTGGGTCATCAACTGGAGTAGAGACTGAGAAGGGTTATGAGAGAGTTTCTGGACAAACATTGAAGTTTACTGCCATATAAGAAGTTACAAAGGAAAGATTAGCCCCTGGATCTAACAAAGCATAAACATCGAACTTAAAAACTCGTAACGTACCAGTGACTACATTAGGAGAATCAATCTGATCCTGGTGAGCTTGAAGAGCATCAACCTATTTTAGCGCTACCCGTTACCTGTACCAGATGAGTTACCTTGCTGAGTTGGGCGACCTGCTGGTGATGCTGAAGATGTAGACTTAGCCCTACCATTATTGCCTCCTTGACCCTGTTTAGAAAAAAGGATAATCTCTCAACCTTTGACCAGACTGACCAAACCCAAATCATCCTTCCTCTCCTGCAAGACACTCACCCGGATGGCTCTTACATCACTTTGGACAAGTTGGGTAGGTTCTGGTGCCTAAAACACTCCCCTGAGACTTAGAGCCTGATGCCCTACCCTTTTGATCCTGTTGAAACCTGGAAGATGGAACACTAGCTGATGAAGGTGCTGGAGTTGAAGACTTTTGCTGAAACTATGAGCGATTTCCACTACCCAATTTTTGTTGGGAATACTCATAGTTGCATGTTCTAGCCTTCTTATTATCCTTAGCATGTTCCCTAAGTTTATCTCCCTCAACTTGCTGAGCATGGGTCATGAGCCTAGAGATGTTCATTTTTTACAGTAACATAGCATTTCTACACTCCATTTTCACTAAGTATGATACCACATACAGAAACTTGTTCATTTGAGCCCCAGAATCGGCAACCATGTGTCACGACCCAAGCCTAGGGCCTAGACGTGACATGGCGAATGAGGAACCCGAAGGAACCCCAAACAAACCTCTCAAACTTGTCATCACACTTCATCGGTCGCGGAAGTACATTCAACATTAATTAACGGGAAATAGGGACTAAG
>JAJOOS010008624.1:0-17658 GCA_029582725.1 Solanum chiquidenum
ATCATCATTTGGAAAAGTTGATGATGAATCCTCAAGATTGTTGGATTGGATGATACCAAGTTGGTCATATGAACAAAATCAAATGGAACATCACATGTACTTTTGTACAATATTAAACCTATGTTCTTGTAATGCTTCTAATCAAGATGAAAATATTAGTAGCACATGGGATGATATTTCATCATCTTCTATTTGGGAATAATAATTAAATTAAGAAATTAAAAAGAGTTTGAATTGTATAGACAAGTGTGAATTAATTAATGTAATTTCTTCATTTTGAAGGGAAAAAAAAGAACTTGAGGGACAAAAGATGCCAATATATTTGAGTTAATCTAGTTGTTTATTAAATTTAACTTTGATTTTCTTGAATTTATTTGACATACTTTATTCGTGAAATTTGTTATGTTCATGAAAAATCTCTAGTGATCAATACTCAATTACTCATCATATTTGTTACTAACATTGTTTATTTGGATATTTCGAAGTCATGAATCTTGAATTTATTAATTTGATCATTTTTCACGTATATTAATACATTATTATTAGTATATTTTACACAAATTCAGCTAATTACATTTTATCCCTAAAAAAAATTTCAAATTACAAAAATCCCTTAAAATCCCATAATAATATTTCCTTATTAGTATTATTATTATTATTATTATAATTAAACCTTAAACTCATATTTCTAGGGAGGGGGATGAAATCCCATCCTAATAGGTTCGAATAAATTAAATAAATCCTCCAATATATAAACAAAATTAAACACTAGCTTATAATATGCACGTTTTATTTCTTTCGAAAAAATTGGAGATAATTTTTATATAATATCCCTTCATAGCCATAGGTCATCAAGTAGGTTAAAGTATACAATCACCACCAATTGAAAAATAATGTCATCTCAAAGATAAGTACTCAAGATATACATAATTTTTTTTAAAAATAAAAAATGGGATGATAATAACATCATTTTAATTAAACTTCATTTAACCCATTGGATAATGATTTAAAATCAAATCCCTCCTATTAAAAAAAAAAGTGGATAATCTTCTTTCTTCATCCATCTCAGTATGTTTAGTAAGCAAGTTAGACAATTTGGATATAAAGTGGAAAAAACAACTTGATCATGTCATTTGTCATTAACAAGTTATTAATTATTTCTTAAAAAGTACTAAATAAGTTGGTTGACTGTTGGAGTGTGACAAACAAAATAATTTGTCACCTAATAAATTAATAAACAATTTTTAATTGTTATGAACAATCCATCTTTTTTTAATATTACTATCGATGTAATTATAAAAAAATAAAATAAACTTTGATTTTCCGTTAACTCAAGACAGTTGTGAGAGAGTTATACACTAGTCAATCCTAAGAGTCCTAATTTTGATAAATATAAGAGTCCTAATAAGTTGATCTCATAAAACTCTTATATTTCATAGAAGTATATTCTTATTCTTATGAAGTAAACAGCATTATCTATTACTGTATCTCCTCTTAGACCAATTGTGATTCTGAATTATTTATCGCTAAGTTGTTTTCGAGAGCCAGCCCAAATAAAAGAACATAAAATAATTGGACTATAATATAATACGTTGTAAATCTTCACTTTCTATTTAGGAACCATGTGATTACTTCTTAGTTACGTTGACATATAAAACATGTAAAATTCTATATTTTACTTCTAATCAATATATATATATATCGAAGATTATGGTAAAATAGTAACTATATGTATATATATACTTAATCAAAGGCCTAGAATTTATAAGATTCGAAACCTGAGAATGAAAACACCATAAATAATTGAATCTAAATTAATAAATATATAAAATATCACCTATAATATATAACTCCTCGATCTTTAATTAGATAACGCAGATAAAATTAAAACTTGATAAGAATAAATAATGACAACCCATTATTATTTAGTCTGTCTTGATTCAATCCATGATATTTAAGCAAATTATTTTAACCCGCTCATTTTACACCCGCCGATGATCAAAATATGGAATAATCTTGTAAAATTTTCTTGATTAAAGAGTTCAGGGCGACAATTATGCCACCACAGATAAAATTAAGTACTTCAAAACACATTAACAACAATTTCTAAATAGTTGCAATAAAAAGGACAATTTGTTTTCCTTTTTTTTTAAATGTCTTAATTTTTTTTAAGACTACAACAAGGCTAACAATGTCATTAGAAAATTAAATAACAAGGAGAAATTAGAGTAAATTGTAGAGCTTCTAGACTCTTCATCACCACCATAATCCTCGTCGGAGTCGCCGGAAATCGCCACGAGATCTTCCCCTCCACCGTCGTCTCCGGCGGATTCGGTGTCATTGTTGGTGGCAGCAGTCCATTTTCCACTGTTGCTGCCCCTGCTCATTGTCATAAAATTTTCCATTTTAGTATACTCAAAATAAGAACTATAGTCACACAAAAAAATTAATCCCATTTATTATTTCTATTGACCGACTCGATTAATTTAGATTTGAATCCCACTAATTTACTAAAAGTTCATATAAGGGAATTCATTTAAATAATTATTAGAATGTCCTATTTAGAATTTGATCGATGAACCGCCTTAGTTACATACCTAAAAAAATCAAGGAAATTATTTGGTTTAATAGAACCAAAAAAAGTAAAATTAATTTGATCTATTTGTGCAACAAAAATTTTTACATATAAAAAGGACTCAATAAACCCCTTTTCATCTTATTTTTATTTGTTATAGCAGATAATTTTCGATCTTATTCATAATTACAGGAAGCTTATGTATAAACTTTTAAATATTTTAATAATATAAAAAAAATCTTTTACTAACTATATATATAAACTACAACATTTCTTTATTGTAACTAGTGGGGAGCATGTTCCATTTGGATTTTTGAAAATTCAAATTTGATGAGACACATTTTCTTAGACATAATTCTTGTGTCACTAAGAAAATAAAAGAACCCTAAATTATTAGTAACGTTAGTACTAGTTATTATTTGTCACAAAAGTCCAAGAGGGGACTATTGTGATTACTCTAATTAGAGTAACACAAAGAACCAAAAGTGTGATAGAAAAAGTGAAAAAGCAAAGTTTGTGGGGGGAAAGTGAAAAAGAAGGAAAGTAAAAGGAGTTAACCTGTGAATAAGAACACCAGCATTTAAAGTAATTTGGTCAATAAAATCAGCAGATTTGGGCTCCACACTATAAGCTTTTTCATATTTAACTTCAACTTCTTCACCAGAGGCCACAAAGTATGCACCATTTGCCATTACATCCCCTTCACTTCTCCAATTCCAATTTCTCCATTTTCCTTCATGTGTGTCCACTCTTTTCGTCACCTATAATCGATCAGTGATGGAGTCAGAAGTTTTAGTAAAACACGTCAAAATATGAAAAGTAATTTGGATGTTAGTTGACACATCTTAGCATAAGGTGATTGATCCACCATTGTTTGTCGTCAGTCAGAGATGGAGTCAAGAGAATTAGTTTATGGATTATGAATCATAGTTTTATTTTATTTATCGAGTTTTATATGAATTATTTGTAGATATTAAATATTTTTTAATATATAAATACATAATTTGAGATAAAATTATTAAATTCTGCTGAACACATGACTTTGAATGTGGCTCCACCACTTCATGTAGTGTCCCCACACACATCACATCTCACATTAATGGGCATCCAATGCAATTTAAAGCACAAAATTTGACTAAACTATATGAATCCTCAATTATCATATTTTTTTAATTGAATTTATTTTAAGTTTATGTTGCTTTAACCTTTTTGAAACAATATCGAACGCATGTCAAATTCTTTAAAATTAATATTTTTTAAAAATTTAACACGTACCTATTGACATTTTGAAGTAATTGAGCAAATAATCTCAAGCTTATTATATAAAATAAGACTAAAAACAAAAAATATTAGTTGTTTTCTCTATATTTTCTATTGGCATAAAAATATTAGACATGACTAAAAAGAATGGAAAGCATGGGACCTAAAGTAGAAAAGATAAAACAAAGTATTTAGAAATTTTTAAATAATGTAGCTCATAACTTTAATCCAAATACACCCAAACTTAAAATTCTTTTCCAAATTAGTACTCTTTCTTTAATTAAAGACATGTTAATCTTATTTTATTGCATGAAAAAATAGAAAGAAAGAAAAAGGACGAATTACTATATTTTGTTACTAAGAAAAAGAAGAGAAGCATAATGTTATATATCAAATAATTAACCTAAATAGTCGTTCAATCAACTATTGTATATAATTTGTGTATAATTTATGTATAATTATGTATAATCAGTATATATCGACTAGAAAAAATAAACGACGAAAAGAAAGTGTACCTCTTTAGCAAAAGGGTCAAAGGGTGCAATATATCTATTTCCTTGACTGTTGATTGTAGGATTTCCACTTCCACCAATTGCATACATTTCCCATCTTGTAAAATCATTATTGACAACATGAATATATCCTCTTCTACACCTTGGCATTCTTTGAATTAATTTTTTACCAAAATGATTAAATGATATTGTGACTTGCATACCTGAATCTGGCAAATAATCATCACTATGTCCCAATAACATTACCTCATTATGATGTGAAAAATGATTATTTGATATCGTTATCCCCGTTGACCCCATAACTACATCAATTAATCCATCTTTACAATTGGACAATGAACAATGGTCTATCCATATGTCTCGGGACCCGAAAATCGAGATCCCGTCGCCGTCCGACCTCCCTCGGTATCCGAAATGTGTAGGGCTCGAACGCACGTTCGTATCACCCGATTCGTAACAATGATGTACGTGTATGTTGTGGATTATAACATTGGAGATATATTGTAACGTTATGCATCCCCCTCCCGTTATGTGCACGTTGACCCCACGTCCGTCTAGGGTTTTGTGCGAGTTGAAAATGAGCTCTTCCGAGAGTTTAATCTCCATATTGGCTGAGAATACTATCCATAATGGTTCCTCTTGGATGACTCCGTATCGAAGAGTGCCGGGTGGCGGGTTCACGGGGTCTGGGTCCGAGGATGAGGTGACCACGTAGTAGCGACCGCCTTTCCCACCGAGGGCGTATTGACCGAACCCGATGGCGCAATCGGCTAGTCTTTGGCGATTTAATTGCCAACTATGGTCACATCGCCAACAATCATCGATAGGGTTGCCCGTTTGACAAGAGGATTGGTCACTACTTGTGTAGGACAACATTTTTCTTCTTGATTGGAAAATTGAGAGTGATGCATTCACTTTCCTGCAAATAACTTATTGTTAATTTATAATCGAGAAACTGTAATAAATAATGATGTACGATTTGAAATTTGTTGAATAATAAGTTCATTCAACATGGGTGAACGTGTAACATATGTGTTTATCGCGCAATCCACTATTGTCACAAGACCAAAGCCGTAAGGGCGAAAGGAACTTTAATTATTTACACATTGAAATTATGAAAGGTACAAGAGGTTACGCTAATAAAATGTATCAGTATATATAAGTTAAAATCCAGTGAAAAGTTTGAGTAAGGAATATGGAATTGCACCTTATAAGAAAAAGAATAAAAGAAATGTTTTGTGGTCTATGATGTAATAAATGAACAAATTGTTTCCCTCTAGCTTTATATATGTTTGTACAAACAAGGTAAAGAGTTATGGAACATTTAAACAAGTCACAAAACAAAAAGAGAAAGGCTATATGGATTTCTATCTATGGCTGAAAAACAATAATTCCACTAATTAAAGTGATTTGAGGGCCTACATGTAGATATTCATAAAAGGAGAAAGCTATAAAATAAAATAGAAAAATAAGCAACCAATAAATATTCATATCTACCTACATCAAGAACACTTCAAAAAGTTAATTAAAGCTCATAAAGCCAATAAAATTCCAAACCCTCTCCCTCTTTTTATAAAATTAAAAAAAAAAAAGAGTGAAGAAGATAAACTTAATTTTTGCAAGAAATCAAACACTAAACTAACCAAAAGGAAAACAAAAATTGCTCATTATTTACAAAATCTCTTGAATGTAGAGGGTAAAATGTTAATTAACACCTCATTCTTGAGAAAAATAAATGAAAAAGAACAAAATGTGGATAGATTTTTTACTGCTCATAAAAGGAGAAAAATGTTCCTTATCAAGAAAATTCATATTCAAAACTCGTACACGAGACCTCGTATACATCCTACCTAGTGGGGAGTCCCACATTATGGAAAACAGAACATGTAAAGAACAGAGGAGCAAGTAGACAACAGAGAAAGACATAAAACAAGATAAAATAAATGAAATGTGGTACCATTAACCTATAGTTTTTTTTCTCCAGTTTTCCACCCGTTGCTCAGTACCCATAGTAAATCCCCGACTAATTCAGATTTACACTATATAAAACTCTAAAAAGAGGGAAACTTCCTTCTAGATAAATAATAACGGTAACATTGTCATCATATCGTATTATCTATCACACTTCATATCAATAAAGAAAAAAATCCATACCCAAACATGTTTTTTTAGATGTGTTCGCTACGAAGGAAAATGTATTTAATTTTTTTTATTTAGAAAATAAATCCTTTAAGAAAAGTGTTAAATGACTTCCCAAATGAAAATACAAAAAATAAGTTCCACGAGTAACATTTCACGTTTATTAATTATGTTTTCACCACACCTCATCTTCACCCAACCTCGTAGCTTTCATCCCTACCACCCCCACACAGCCCCACATTGTGTAAAACAGAACAAATAGCAAATATACAATATAGAAAGACACAAAAACAAGAAGTTAAAGTCATAAAAAAATGTTTTTTTTGTTACCTATTAACTTCAAGAGCAACAGCTTCAGGATCAGGATGCTGACCAGGAAGAGTAGTGACATTCAAGAAAATCCCAAAAGCAAAAGGAAAAAATGAAGTTAAAATCAAGAAAACCACAATGCAGCTTCTTTGAAACATATTTTCTACAATAATATTTGAGTGTTTTTTTTTGTGTGTGTGTTTTTGGGGTTAGTGAGTCAGCTGCATTGTGGACAAGTTAAGTGAGAAAATAGAGTGTGTATTGTGTAGACTGTGGAAAAAGATAACAAGTGATGGTATATGTATTTTCTACTTTCTGACATGATTTTATAGTGTCATGCATTGTTTAAGAGAATATCTCACCCTGGATTCACTCATGATTTAATAGTGGAAAAGGAATAGAGGGTTTTTTTTCTTTTTCGATTAACGGTAAAGTTGTTTTCGTGTGTGTGATATATGTATAAGTTACTATTCTGAGAAATGGAATTAAACAATGATCATATTTGTGATAGGATAGACTACACTTGTATTCGTATGATTTAATTATATGTCACATGTTTGAATCGTTGAATTTATTTGTGTCATGATAGATAGGTTGTCTATATTTTATTACTTTTATAATGTGCTTCTTTTTTTGAAATTCTACGTGAACGTGTGATGCTTTGAATATTACTACATTTTATATTTAGTTTATTATTTTTATCAACTTTTTATTGAAGATTTTGTTAGCACATTCAACAATTTCCCCCTTAAATTAAGTTCTACATGGCACAAACCGAGTTAGTTCTTCATAGTTCGTCATCTCATATTCTATCTTAGAGATTAATTATGTGTCACTCATATTATTTGAATTTATATATATATAACAATCAAACCTCACATGCTTAGCTTCTATTATGTGTGAGCGTCTTCACGCTACAAGTAAAGGTAATAAATCGATTTATATATGAGTGATGACAGTAAATTTAATCCATCATATCAGTTTGTGTCATTTGTATACTCATCTTTTTAAACTAGCGATTCTATATTAGTCGTTGGACTAGTTCAGATCAAATATATTCTTAACATGATGTAATATTATATGTTTTAAACTAAATACACGATTTTCTTCAAATCATCTCACATCATTAAAATAATCGCTTAATCACCAACTCAACATCCCCAAATCAACCTCACCACCCCTACCACCCCCATCAACCCAATCCAATAAAAAGAGTAGAAGATAAAAAGGATGAAAAAGTATAGTCTCAACTCTCAACCTTCTTTTACATGAAATTTTCATACTTTATTGTCAATAAAACTGGTTTGGATATTGGGGAAATTAAGAAAGTCTTTATAGTGGACCACTCAAGTCCTAATTTGAGGGCCATGTATAACTGACCTATGTCTTTTAACATTATTTTTTTGTTATAATAATTGTAATAATTCTACTTGTCACTTCCTCTCTAGGAATTGGAGACAATTTTGAATAGCAACTTTCTGGTATCATGGAAGGGTAAAACTCACTTCTTATTTTATTTATTTTGAAAAAAGGAGGTAAAATTTACTTATGGTCACTTTTTACTTTATATATATATATGTGTGTGAGATTATAGAATAATATTAATATGATAAAGCTTCAAATTCTATGATGTTATTTGTAGAATTTAAAACCTCATAATAAATAATATATTTTTTAAAAATATGAATGATTTACCAAAATTGCCTCAAAAATGGAGCCATGACTTTGTAACTCGCTTGCATCATAAACAAAACTTAAGTATAACAAATTTTGCCCATGAATAAAACCTTTATTTTTTTACTTTGAACGTTTGTCCACGGAGGAAGCGAAATTAAAGGTCAAAATCACTTATTTTCAAGATTATTGAGCGTAATTTCTTGGAAAACAATTTACAAGAATGAATTGGATGGGATAGTCTTAGCTTTTTACTTTAAAAGTTTGTTTATCAAACGGGCGAAAGTCAAAAGTTTAAAATCATCCATTCTCAAAGTCATTGGTAATTATTTTGATGTGTCATTGACACTTAAGCCCTTATTTTGTGTTGGTCTTTACCGTATACCCCTCATAACAAACAAAAAATATATATTCACAAGATATAAATATATTTTTTTATGTTATAATATCTCCCAAATTATATCCACACAACTTCAGTTTCTAAAAACACATATGTCCCACTGGACAATATTTCAATTGCTAAAGGATAAACTGTTGAGATTGATTACGACTTAGTCCTTAATCTAATTAGTAATTAGTCGACAAGTTAATTAGTAGTTAGTTATTATTGTTCATTACTGTAAATGGTTGGTTAACACTGTTCAGAGTTAGTTACTATGTTTGTTAGAATAGTTTGTTGAGATGATTCTCTTCTATCTGTATATATTGTAAAGAATCAGTTGAGATTAATTCAACAATTCAGTTTCCCCAATTCTCCAATCAGTCTCAGAACCTTTTCTTCTCCATCTCTCTGTTTCTCGAAGCTTCATCAATGGTGAACTAAGATTCACCCTAGCTTTCCTGAAACTTAACATGGTATCATAGCCGTAAGGTTCTTCTTTCCGCATCTATCGTCTTTTTCTTCGTTTTCCTTCTGTTCTCTATCATCGTTGATCTCCAGTAGTCATGGCTCCAAATCTCGATCAGGAAAATGCACCACCAGCTCAAGTTCAGGATCTACTAGTTCTATCCACCAATGTTTTCTACATGCATCCATCTGAGAATGCTGGATCTTCGATCGTTCCAGTTCTCTTTGATGGATCAGGTTATCGCTCTTGGAGGCGAGGAGTTCTCAGAGCATTATCGGTGAAAAATAAGACAGGATTTATCAATGGAAAAATCGTGAAACCAGATCCAGATTCAGCCAATTTTGCCCAGTGGGAACGATGTGATGATATGGTCACTTCGTGGCTTCTCAATTCACTCTCAAAGGATCTCGCTGATAGCTTGCAATATGTTAACAATGCAAAGGAGTTGTGGGATGAGTTAACCGATAGGTACGATCAAACAAATGGAGCAAAGTTGTATCAACTGCAACGTGAAATAGCTGAATTAACTCAGGAGAACCTTGATGTTACTGGTTACTATACCAAAATGAGGAGACTATGGGAGGAACTTACTATTTTGGACACTAGCTGCCAATGCACATGTCCATGTACTTGTGGTGGAAAAACAAAGAGGTACAAAGCTGAGTAGGATAGACAACTCATTCACTTCCTCATGGGGTTGAATGAAGTATACACAGTCATTCGAGGCAGCATCCTGATGATGAATCCCTTACCTACCATGGCCCAAGCTTTCTCCATCTTAGTACAAAAGGAAAAGCAGAGGGAAGTCAAACCTCATGGTAAGTTCAACTTGGAATCCACCTCCTTACATGTGAATGCTGCTAGTACTAGTACAAATTTTAAGACAAATTATGCTCCATCTAAAAGCAATTGGGGAAGTAACAATGGTAGCAACAGTGGAGGAAATTGGGGGAATAACAGTGGAGGAAACAGACCTCCAAATAAGTCTCATTTGTTCTGTGATTACTGTAAGAATTCTGGGCATATAAGAGAAAAGTGCTTCAGACTCCATGGTTTCCCTGAAGATTTCCAGTTCACCAAAGGTAAGAATGTTGTAGGAACAGCAGCTGTTGCACACAAAGGAAAAGGTCATGAAGGAAGTGAAGATAGATATCATGAGAAGAAATCTCCAGTTTTAACTAAACAACATCTTGAGCAGCTGGTGAGTCTATTGGAAAACATTCAGGTCCAAGGAGGAAACAACTATGCAAACACAGCTAGAGATGCTGCAAACAACATTTTTGGTGGAGCTGCAAACTTTGCAGGTATTCTAACATGTTCATCTTCAATTACTGATGTTGGTACATTGTCATGTAAATGTTTTAATCCCTCTGTTGACTCCTGGATCATAGACTCCGGTGCCTCAAACCACATGACCTTCAACAAAAATTTGTTAACCAATATCAGACCACTACCTTACCCTTTCCTAGTAAATCTACCAAATGGCTATAGAGTGAAAGTGAAAGAAATTGGTGATGTATGTTTGAATCCTTCCTTAACCTTGTATAAAGTTCTGTTTACTCCAAGTTTTAAGTTCAACTTGATTTCAGTACATTGTTTAGTCTTTCATTTTAAAGGTGTCATTAGTTTCAATTCCTCTTCTTGTTTGATGCAGGGCCCTTCAATGAAGAGCCCTCTGGAGATTGGTAGAGCACAAAGTGGACTATATATCTTATGCTCAAAGTGTCATACTCCTTGTTCCAGTCTTAATGTTCGAGCAAATGGATTACATGATTTTTCATTGCCTGTCATTTCCAAGAGTTTAAGTACTGCAGCATGTAATTCTTTGTGTAGTAATTCTGGTTCTAATTCAACATCATGTAAACCTTTGTGTGATATTTCTGGCCTGTCTTGTAGTGAAAGAAATAAAGTTGTAGTTCCTGTTTTCAATTCTCATTCTATTTCTACTTCTGCTCATCCTCCCACATTATGCATGTCTCATGGTAATAATGTTGATCTTTTATGGCACAATAGGCTAGGCCATGTACCCTTTATAAAGATGAAAGGAATCTCTTTTATTCCCATACCCTTTTCACACAAACAGCCCTTTGTATGTTCTATATGTCCCATGGCCAGACAAACAAGATCCCCTTTCCCAACAAAGACCACTTCTTCTAGTAACAAACCTTTTGACCTCCTTCACCTAGACTTATGGGGACTTTACCATGAAACCATCCACAATGGTTACAAATATTTCCTGACCATTGTAGATGATTTCAGTAGGTCAACCTGGACTCAACTCCTCACCTGCAAAAGCAATACACTCCAAACTATAAAGTCTTTTGTCTCACTTGTGGAGAACCAGTTTCAAACCACTGTTAAAACTATCAGAACTGACAATGGATCAGAATTCCTCAATACTGAAACAAATGTCTACCTTCAAAATAAAGGCATAATACACCAGAAAACATGTCCATATACACCACAACAAAATGGTGTGGTAGAAAGAAAGCATAAACATCTTCTAGAAGTTGCTAGAGCATTATTGTATCAGTCCAAACTGCCTAACAAATATTGGGGAGAGTGCATTCTCACAGCAACTTATCTCATTAATAGACTTCCCAACTCAACACTCCATGACAAGACTCCATTTGAGAAATTATATAATAAATAACCCTTGTATTCTCACCTAAGATCTTTTGGATGTCTTTGTTTTCCTACAATCACAACTCACAAAAGCAAGTTTGACCCAAGATCCATACCACACATCTTTGTGGGATATCCTTTCAACACAAAGGGGTACAAGGTTTTAGACTTGAGCACCAAAAGAATACATGTTTCCAGGGATGTGTTTTTTTGTGAAAATGTTTTTCCTTGTTCTATTTCTGAGCCAAACTCTAGTTTTGCCACATTATTAAAACAGCTCACCACAAATTCAAACATGTTGAATTCTGTTAATAGTTCTTTAAACAAAGTTAATGTGTTGGATGCTGATACCATTAATAATTTCACTGCCCTGCGATTAACCCCAAATCCAATTCCTCACAATAATACCTCACCACCACCCTGTGATCCTTATGTAACAGACCTACCAAACACCATTGCACATCAAGATCAACACCAGAATCTTAGAAGATCTACAAGATCCCATACCATCCCTGCCTACCTTAAAGAATACCAATACTCATTACCTTCATCTGAAGATTCAGCCTCATCATCATTACCATCTCCTTACTTTACTCACCACACCTCCCTTACCATTTTTAGTCCAGACAGTCAACATCTGGTTAAAAACATTTCACATGACACTGAACCTTCTTCATATGAAGAAGCAGTGGTAGATCCTGCCTGGAAAGCAGCAATGACATCCGAATTTGAAGCTTTATATGCTAACAGTACTTGGGAGCTTGTTAAGTTACCTGCAGGGAAAAAAGCGATAGGATGTAAATGGGTGTACAAAATCAAACACAAAGCTGATGGTTCAGTGGAAAGATACAAGGCCCGACTTGTGGTAAAAGGTTACACTCAACAAGCATGTGTTGGCTACAATGAAACATTTTCTCCGGTGGTCAAAATGACTATAGTGAGGGCTCTAATCAGCACAACTGTGAAGAAGGGTTGGGACATGTATCAGTTGGATGTCAATAATGCTTTCCTTCATGGAGATCTATCTGAAGAAGTTTACATGACCATACCTCAGGGATTGCTAGTAGATGATTCAGAAATGTGTTGCAAGCTCAAAAAGTCTCTATATGGTCTCAAACAAGCAAGTAGGCAATGGTATGATAAGCTAGCTCATGCTCTTTTCTCAAGAGGGTACACTCACTCAGACAGTGATTATTCCTTATTTTTCAGAGAGACTGGTACTTCCCTTGTATTTGTAGCTGTCTATATTGATGATATAGTATTGACAGGAATTGATGTTGGTGAGATTAGTTCTCTGAGATGTTTTCTTCATGATAAATTCAAGATAAAAGATCTAGGGAAGCTCCATTATTTTCTGGAATTAGAGATACTTTACAAGGAAACTGGAGTTTTGATTTCACAAAGGAAATTTACTATTGATTTGTTGAAAGAGTTTGACTGTTCCTCATGTAGACCAGTTATGTCTCCTCTTGAGTCCACAGTTAAACTAAAGGTCAATGAGGGGGTACTACTGAAGGATCCTACGCACTATAGAAAGCTGGTGGGAAAGCTGAACTTCTTGACACATACCAGGATAGATATAGCATTCAGTGTCCAACATCTTAGCCAGTTTCTCCAATCTCCTAGGGAACCACATCTTCAAGCTGCATATCACGTTTTGAGGTATCTCATGAGTGATCCTTGTCTAGGGATTTTCTTATCCAATGACAAGAACTGCACTGCCACTGCCTACTGTGATTCAGATTGGCTGCATGCCCTGATTCTAGAAGGTCAGTGAGTGGCTACATTGTGTTGATGGGAGACGGTCCTATTTGTTGGAAATCTAAGAAGCAAACAACCATCTCTTTGTCCTCAGCAGAAGCTGAATATAGAGCTGTCCGGAAGGTAGTTGGAGAATTGGTATGGCTGGAAAGATTGATGACTGAATTACATGTACCATGTAATCTACCTATTCATGTGTTCTGTGACAGCCAGACAGCTGTTCATATTGCAAGAAATCCTGTGTTTCATGAGAGAACAAAGCATATTGAAGTGGATTGTCATTTTGTTAGGGAAAAATTGCAGGAAGGTCTTATTGAACTTCACCATATACCAACTGAGGAACAGTTAGCTGATGTTCTGACAAAGCCCTTACCAAGCTCAAAGCATTCTATCATTTTGCACAAGTTGGCTGTGAGCTACTCACCTCCAACTTGAGGGGGGGGGGGGGTGTTGATATTGATTACAACTTAGTCCTTAATCTAATTAGTAATTAGTCGACAAGTTAATTAGTAGTTAGTTATTACTGTTCATTACTGTAAATGGTTGGTTAACACTGTTCAGAGTTAGTTACTATGTTTGTTAGAATAGTTTGTTGAGATGATTCTCTTCTATCTGTATATATTGTAAAGAATCAGTTGAGATTAATTCAACAATTCAGTTTCCCCAATTCTCCAATCAGTCTCAGGACTCTTTCTTCTCCATCTCTCTGTTTCTCGAAGCTTCATCAATGGTGAACTGAGATTCACCCTAGCTTTCCTGAAACTTAACATAAACATTAATGATAAACTTATTTTAAGGATAAAGTAATTAAGGGTCGATTCATTTTAAAAGCAATTCGTGCAATTTTTTGTACTCTCTTTATAATAATAATTTATATGACTCACATTTCATTTTGACTATTAAAAAAATTATAATTTATATTTAACAATAATTTAATTTTAAAATATATATTTTAACCTTAATAAAATTATTTAGAGCATCTGTATGACTTATTTTAAAACAAAATTTCTTTTAATTTTTTTTTTCAAATATTATATATATCAAATTAAAATATGTCACGTAAATTAAAAATAGAAGTATTAATGGTAGCTAGAGACCATTTTCAAAGACCACTATGGCTTGTTGGGACAGAGAACACTTTGCAAAAAGAACCTTCTTTTTTAAGCCTTTAGAACCGTAATTTGCTCAGTTTTTTAGGTTAGAACTGAAAAGTTACCCTGATTTTTGGCTCCATATATACCTTTTCCTTTTTTTGCCCTTTTAAATAAAGTTAATAGGGTCTTTTTTACTGTCCCAAGAAACAAATTGATTGTTATCAAATTATGACCATCACCCTAGTAATATATCAGTAATTATTTTTAAAATTACTGGACCTTCACACCTGATATTTTTAAAATATTAACCTCCCTTTATAACTTTTCCAATTTTTAAAATTATATTACTATAATCGAATTCAAAATTTAAATTTAATAGATTTAAGTTTAAAGCTTTTTAGCAGTAAACTTACTGTACTTTTATAATATAGTTGAACTATGTATTCAACAACGTCGAGTTCTGCTAAGTAAATTAAAAAGATTAAAATCTTAAATTATAAATTTTAATTTCTGACTTCACTTCAACTTTCAGCAAAATAAAGTCGCATTCATTACCAATGATGTTGTCATCTTAAGGAAAGGTAATTATATTTTAAAAGATCCAATTTTAGATTAATTAAATCTAAATTTATGATGATATATATAATTTAAACTCATTTATCATTACAAATATTTCAAGATGCGTCATTTGCTTTGATTAAAGTCATTTAGACAAAGCAAAAAATGAAATGAAAAAATGTGACAACATTTCTTTACATAAAAATTACATATACATTTTCAAGCCTGAGAGGAGAGGTATATTCTTTTCCTATCAGACATTATAAAGTAACCAAACTTATTTATACCAAACTTTAACTATTACTGGGCCCTTTGTTTATTTTCCCTCATCATGAATTATTTATCATTCTCGAGTCATCGACATTTGTGTGGCTATAATCTTTGAACAAAATTAGAAAAAAAAATTAAAATATTTTTAAGTAAAAAAAATCGTTTTTTTTTTGGATATAATATAATGAAAATAAATGTATATCATATAAATTAAATCACATAAAATAATAAAAACTAGATAGAAATTTGGTTACTGGACCACATTATTAATCCTATCATGGAATTTGACTCTCCTATGTGGTTTGCAAGGTATTGCATAAGAGCGGAAGTTTTACTCTGTGCGCACTCAAAAAATAGTGACCGCGAATTTTCCTATCTTTAAAAAAAAACCCAACTTAAATCTTATATCGCGTAGAGGATGTAGATTATTTGTTTGTGTCATTTGACCATGACAATTTATTTATTTGCAATTGAATTTCAAATCTGTTTTGCAATTCCATATTTATAAATTCTAAATAAAACATTATCTTATTTCCTTGCAAAAAAAATCTAACTAAACATAATACCATCATTAATCATCATATATCATATCATATCATATATATATATATATATATATATATAAAAGAGAACTTTAGGTCCACCTACGTAGCGCCACCACAAATCAAAATTTCCTTTTAATTTATTTATTTATAAAATTAGTCTTTTCTTTCATGAAAAGTTGTGACTTTTATGAAAAGTTGCGACTTTAATGAAGAGTTGTGATTTTTATGAAAAGTTGTGACATTTATGAAAAATTGTGACTTTAATGAAAAGTTGCGACTTTTATGAAAAGTTATGACTTTTTTGAAAGATTGTGACATTTCCGAAGGATTACAACATTCCAAATAGTTATAACATTTCTGATAAGGCACAATAAACATTTTTTCACACTACCCTTTGTTATTTATAAATAGAGGGATTTTCTTTCATTTCAACACAACAAAAATTCTGAACCTCCTCCTCCTCTTCTTCTTCTTCTCAATTAAATATTTGTATATTTTGCTCATATTGAGTGGTTCACTGACACTATTGCTTATTATACAGATCATGGTATATATTTTTACAATAATTAATTTATCATTTATGCTTATCTTATTAAGGCTAAATGATAAGATGTAATAATTTTCATTTTTCTTTACATTATTAATGTTTGTTACTATGTAATCTTGTATGTAAGATAATATAGTGTTTTAGTTTTAATGTCTGATAGATTTTAAGTATTATTTTATAAATTCCATGATATTAAATTTTTGCGCTGCACGAATAATTTTACTAGTTTTAAATAAAACAAAAAAAATATTTAAAATTTATGATCAAACGTTTTATTTAATCATAAGATATCCTTATTCCGAACCATATGTCTCCCCAATTTATATATATATATATATATATAGAGTAAGGAAGTAGTCTGTTGTAGGCTTGTAGCCTCGTGGAACTATCATTATGACAATTACTTTTCGAAGAAAAAAAAAGAATTTAATTTTTGGCGTGTTCTATATCAGTTTTCTGTTAGGGTTTGTTTATACAAGACCCGGAGAAGAAGAAACAAGTACTAAAATTTTATATAAATTAAAATTCATGTATATTATACTTATTACTAGATAGACAATACAAAAATTAATACTATGTGTTGACATTAAAATTTTACGGGACTTTACAAGATAAATTCAATCTTTGTTAGAATTTTTATATTCTAAACCCTAATTTATATCTACATAAACGGTACATATATATTCTCACGAACAGACATTTTGAAATATCACACAAACTCCTAAATATTCATAAAGAGATCAAGACATCAAATATTGTCTTTATCAAAGCTATTCTTCAACGCTCCTAATGATCAAATACATCACAACAATGAGATGCAAATCATTCTACATTCGAAAAATGCGATGTGCTATTAACAATACTGAAATAACGAGAAAAATTTAGAGAAATCGAATTAATATATAAAAACATAACTATACTCACAGATATTCATTACTAAA
>JAJOOS010008625.1:0-15444 GCA_029582725.1 Solanum chiquidenum
ATTACAACAAACAGAGTAATAAATATTATTTTCAAAATTATGTAAAAAAAAAGTACTACAAATCACAATAACTAACAATTTAAAATATTTTTAAAATCGTCTAATATTTTCAATCACTTCTCAAATTTCATAATATAACATAAATTAAAATAAAAAAATATATATATTGGGCCCCGTGCTGGCACGGGGTCCCATATCTAGTATATATATATACTAGACACGAGGATGAGAACAAAGAGCTGTGTTTGTTTGTAAACTCTCCTCGGGATGGGTAATACCTGCGATCGCTATTTATGACAGCCGTGCTAGAGTCCAATATCTGTTATTTTTTTATCTCACTTTATGAGATATAGATAAATTTAGAGAGTCAACTAAATTTTAAATATGATTTTAAAATACTTTAAGTTGTTAATTATTGTAATTTATTATTAGTATTTTTAAAATAATATATGTTACTTTCCTTGTCCCAATATAGGCGCCCCCAATAAATGCAACACAAATAGTGAAATATGTTGTTAATAATTGAGATTTACAATATTTTTTACGTAGTTTTCAAATTAAATAATTCATGTTACCTCTTTTGTCTCATATTGTGACATAGAAAGATTAATTTTATGAATCAATCATTTTTTTTTATAAGCAAACGATTTTTATATGTTTTTTCTAAAATATTTTAAGTTGTCAATTATCATGATTTATAGCATTTTTTACGCAATTTTTGAATATATAATTTTTTTAAAAAATAAGACAAACAAATTAAAACAGACGAAGAAAAACAGTAAAATGTATATGCAAGTGTGGAACCACACATGTGAAGTAAGCATGTTAACCGTCACCTGTGTGGTTATCCACGCTTATATATAAATAGTGAAAAAAATTAGAAAAATATACATGCAAGTGTGGAACCACACAGGTAAAGCAGACATGTTGACCGTCACGTGGTTATCCACTTTTATATATAAGTAGTGGAAGTGGATATATGAGTTTGAAAAGAAGAAGATGTATTTTGAGTAATTGGGTTTCTCATCTTAAATCCAAAAATTAATGGGCCATTTCAATTAATTCATTTGATTTTGATTTTATTTAACTATATATATAATTTTAAATTTTAAATGTATAAAATATCATTTAGTTTTTTAGTCTTAAATGTATCATATAAAAAAATGAATTTTAAAATTAACAAAAAGAAGAAGAAGAGAAAATAAATAAATTGAAACGGATAAAGTATTTTGAGTAATAGTTTATAAATAAAATATTGAAATATCTTAAAATGTTGCATTGATAAATCACACACATATATGTATATATATATTTTTATAAATAAATATTTACAATCACAAACTCTTATGCATCAATTTATAAAGTTAGATTAACAAGACATGAATATTTTGGCTATATATATATATAAGTTTGAAAAGAAGATGTATTTGGAGCAATTGGATTCCCCATCTTAAATCCAAAAATTAATGGACCATTTCTGTTAATTTATCTGATTTTGATTTTATTTAAATATATTTATATATAGTTTTAAAATTTAAATGTATAAAATATATTAAAATATCGTTTAGTTTTATAGTAAAATGTATCATATATAAAAAAAAGAATAAACAAATGAAAACGGATAAAGTATTTTGAGTAATAGTTCATAAATAAAATCACATATTTATATATATATATATATATATATATATATTTTATAAATAAATATTTACAATCACAAACTCTTAAATACACATTATTTTACGGAGATCATTACTCAACTATAGCAATAACAATTTATTTTTGTATATAATAATCATATGCACAATCTCTTCTTCCCGTCGAGTATGAATTTTTTTGTCAAAAAATTAGAATCATAAATCTTTTTATACAATGTCATGACTTCATATGTAAGCCTAGTATATATTAGGGACCAAATTAGTCCAACACATGTACAGTAAAGGACCATTTTGATAATTTTCTCCACGTAAATCCACATATCAAACGGGCAGGTCAATAGTGCTGACCGTGAAACAAAACGTGTCATTGGCGGGTAAAAAATTCATGTTTATCTGCAATTTTTTTGAAATTCATTCGAAAAAATTCCCCTTTTTTATTTTTCGCTCCAGATCTACCCGCGCTTTTCCAAAAGAATTTTCCCGCAAAAAATTGCAGTTGTATTTTCCGAATCTGACTAATATGGTCCATTATACCACACCACTCTATACTCAACTGTTTTCATTCACAAAAATTTTCTCTCTTCACAGCACAAACAAAACCTACTGATAACTTCCATGGCGGCCGTGAAAGAAACCCTAGAAGAGAAGAAGCACGAAAAGGAAGCAATTGAGAAAGAGGAGAAGGCGAAAAAGAGTAGCGAAGAAGAAAAAGAGGGTGCAGAGGAAATGGACGTAGACAAAGAAGATGAGAAGGTGAAGGAAGAAATTGTGAAGAAGGTAGAAGATGGAGGTGTAGAGAAAGAGGAGGAAGGGAAAAGTGATGATGCGATTTCGCCCAAAACACCAGGTTCCAGGCCGACGAGGGAAAGGAAAACAGTGGAGAGGTATTTTGAGTCTCTGGTTGCTAAAGGATCTGCAACTAAACCCTTGTCCATTGAGAAGGTATAATTCTAAATTTTCTGATTTTGAAAATTCACATGCTTCGTTTTCATAGAGATAAAAGAATGATCTTTTTTGCTATTCATCTTTATGTTAGTACTAATTAATGAGAGGCAAGTATTTTTATCCGGTTTTATTTGATCAATTATGCTTCAATCTCAAACAAACAGCTATGATTGCTAAATCCAAGTGTAAAACTGATTAAATAAAGGAAAAACCTGCCAAACTAGTAATGTTATTGCTAAGTTTAGCAATCTGCCTCTGTTCCGTTTCGGGTTTTTGCGATTCGTTTAATCTTTTGGTTAAAGTTTGATTTTTGTTGGTTTATTGAGGTAGATCGCAAAATGTACAGTAAGATCTGGTCATATGAAAAGTATAATCACTGATATCCCACGTGACTAAGGAAATCAAGGAAAAACAATTATGAACCAACATTATTGCACATTCCCTTATAATCACGCATACCCCATTTGTTATTCTCTTGCATGTTTCTTGGTTCTGTCTATTGGACAAGCGCTATTGAAATGTCTTGTTTTAATTTTTACCAGAAATGTTACTAGCATTTGTCATATTTTTGGGGATCCCCTCTTATTATTCTGGTGATTAAATGCAGGGTCAAGGTACACAGCTGAAGGACATCCCAAATGGTACATTTTCTTTTATATGTTCAGTCACGTTTTCCCTTTATTGGTGTCAGCCTTTTCTTCTTTTTGTTATTATGTATATTATCAAGGTTATCTTAGATAAATTAATTATGTTTAGTTATACCAGTTAACAAATATTCACTGAGAGTGTAACATAACAACATGCTTCTTGTGCCAACAAAATCCTTGTGTTTGATTGTTGTATTGTCAGTTTGTGCTGGTTGCTAATTATATTTTGCAGCAGTTGCCTGTGTTTCTAACATGAATAGTGAACATTGCTAGGTAATTGCTTTGTTTCAGTTATCTGGTTTATGTTTATTTCTTTAGAAGAGGAGGGGTTGGATCTTATGGTTCTGTTTAAGCATTTAAATTCTTCTGCTGTACCCTTCACCTTTTTTAATAGCCATATGAGCATAATGAATTCCATTTGATACACTGGAACAATGAACAACCTAGCTGAACGACAGCTGTTTTTTTTTTCCCCATATAAGAGGTATCATCTTTGTTAGCAAAAAATAAAGAGGTATGATTTTGTAAAAGTTTATTTTTGCATATCTGTCAACACAGATTGGTTACCAGCTAATACTCAGATTGACTGATTGATAGCTGCATAACTTTCATATTTGATGCCAACATTTTTATGTACTAGCAAATTTTGAAGCATTTTTTTTTGTTCGTGCTTGTGAAATTTAATTTTTGTGGCTGCTTTATATACGTTTGATCTTTTGGTCGAGTAAATTTGGGGAAATGCATTGTGCAATGATAATTCCACTGACAACTATAGTATTGTGTAATATTTCAGTGGCATATAAGTTGTCCAAGAGAAAACCGGATGACAACCTGCAGACACTGCATAGCATTCTTTTTGGCAAGAAGTCAAAGGTCATATTCTTCTTCACTCTTGCATTCTATTAAGCCCTAAAGCATGCTATTTCAACCCACAACTGTATTGTTTGGGTTATGGTAGTATTGCTTCTTAATCATGCAGGTCTTAAATAACGTCCTTCCATTTGCAGGCACATAATTTGAAGAAAAACATAGGGCTGTTTTCTGGATATGTTTGGGTTGAAAATGAGGTAGTTAGTCTCTCTGCTTTGCTATATCTTGTTGATTCCTTGGTGATGTGACGTGTGCATGGAATATGCAAGTATTAACATCGAGTGACTTTATGATATGTGAATGACATGTATTTTGTGTAATGTTTCTCTCTTTCTCAAGCAGGAAAAACAGCGGGCAAAAATCAAAGAGAAGCTTGACAAGTGTGTCAAAGAAAAGCTACTGTTTTTTTGTGATATACTCAATATCCCAGTTAGTAAATCTGCAACAAAGAAGGCATGTATTATCAATGCGTTTGCTGTGTGCTCCATTGCAGAAAATAAATGTTCTGCTAATTATTATTGTTGCATTTTTCAATTTGCAGGATGAGCTCTCTGTGAAGTTAATAGACTTCCTGGAATCTCCTCACAGTACAACTGATTCTTTGCTTGCTGAGAAGGAACAGGTACAGCTGATCCTGCATTTGCTGCTTCCTCTTTTTCACAGTGCCACTTTTTGTTATGACTTTGGTACACTTAAACCATATGTTTATTGTAATGTAGTTATTCCTTTTATTATGTTTCATTTTGATCTCAGAAGAGTAAGAAGCGAAAATCAAAGGGCAAAACTTCCAAAAGCACAGGTTCCTTGGACAAAGCTGCAGGAAAGTCAGCAAAGGTTAGCTCTCTTTTAACATCTTCAGTCTCTTTGAAAGCCTGATACTGTAACAAATTTGCAGTTTATAATGTTGTTACTCCTAACTTCAAAGTAATGGTTTATGTATACTTATTTTTTGGCACCAAATGGTGTTGCATGCCAATCAATTCCCATAAAAGGCAAAAGAATTTGCAATAACATCATTTCTTCTCATCTTCTTTAAGTCTTGGGGGTAGAGTTTCTCCAAATTTGTATTGAAGGAGGATGCAAGTATTTGTTGCAATAGTTGGAGTATGTGCAAAAGTGTGGCCACCATTGTTGTCCAAAAAACAAATTGAGAACTTTTAAATTACTATTGTCCCAAAAGGAGAAAAAGAACTGATAAGTTTCTTTGCAGACATGATTATAGCCATAGGAATAGAGACTCTCATTTTCTTGTTCTTCCAACACACCATTGTTCTTCCCTTTTTTTGGGCCCTTTCCTCAACATTCTTCCCAGGAACACTTTCATGGAGAGATAACAGACATGCTCACTACTCCAAGTGATGCTCCTGCTGCTTGTGGGAAGTGATAAAGAAAAGGGAATAAGAGTTTAGAGTCGATGACTACCAGGAAAATTGATTATCAGTAAAGGCGGCCTTTACCCAACATAAATGATCTTATGGCCCCCGTATAGGTATATAACCAAAAGAATGACATCAGTTTACATCTGAAGTGGTACAATAATTATTAGGGTTTTAAGACTATTTAGTGGTGGTATCACTGTCTTAAGATACCTTTATTATTTTGAAATTTGTATGTACTTCTTCAATACATATTGGAATTAACAGCTATTAATAATAGTATGTAATCTAATGCATATAGAGTAAGTTGATACAGGTGTCTTTTTAATTTTGCCAGTTGCAGATTGCGTGATTATAATGTGCATTGAGAGAAAATTATACTTGTTTCCTTTGCTTTAAACATTGTTTTCACAAGTTGAGTCTAATCAGCCATAAATAGTTGGGCACATTTTCAAATTTAAGCTGTTGTTTTTTCTGCAAATGCCTGTCATATATCTTGCTGAAAAAGTAATTCTTCTCTTATGTTCAATTCAAAGCAGAAGCATCAGAAACCAAAAATAGAGGAAGATGAAACTGATGATGAGCCATCAAGTACCAGAGATGAATCTGGTGATGACAATGATGATGAGGAAGCCAATGAAGTAGGAAGTGATCATGAAGAGAGTGGTTCAGAAAAAGAGGAAGAAAAAAATGAAGAGCAAGAGGAAGAGGCAGAGGAAGAGAAACCAAAGAAAAAGAAGTCCAATGGGAATGTTTCTTCAAAGAAGGATTCTGGAAACAAAGTAACAGAGGAGCCCAAGGCTGTGAAAAAGGATAACCCTGCTAAATCCCCTAAAAGCATGACTAAATCTACCAAAGTGTCTCCAAGTACAGCTGCCAAAAGAGGTGCTTCTGGTGCTGATTCATTAGTTATACCTAAGAAACAAAAAGTTGAAAAGAAAAGTAAAAAAGAAGAAAATGAGTCCGTGAAGGAAAATGCTTCAAACAAGAAAAAATCAACCAAGACTCCTGCTAAGGTTTCTGAAAAGGAAGGTGAGTAACTTTCTGTTTATTCATTGGTGATTCAATATATGCACTTTTATTCATCTTTTATTGAGGTAAAAACCTATATTTTATGTTTTATTTTTGAGGGTATTGGTTTTGAGGGATGGTGTTTCATCATACAATATGGAGTGATACACCATAGTGGTTTTAGTTGATTCAGCATTTTGAATCCACTAAAATGATACACCATTCTATTCAGCCTCTTTTAATATCTCAGTGATAATCCAACATCTTACTCACCTATAATATTTATTTAGGGATTAATATACAAGGTAATTACATCTCTGAATCTCTTGTTTGTCTTACATATCTGTCATTTTGAAAGTTTTTTTCAAAATCTTGTGGAATAGGAAAAGAAAAAAGTGGCAAGAAGGCCAAGGCAGAGCCCAGCAATGAAGAAATTCATGCAGCAGTTGTAAATATTCTGAAAGAAGTGGATTTTAACTCTGTAAGTGATATCTTGGTGTGTTAAATACACAAGAACATGAACTTTATTTACTAATCAGGTTTGTTGTACTCTTCAAAATGCAGGCAACTTTATCTGATATCATCCGAAATCTAGGTTTGACCTAAGGAGACTCTTGTATTGCTTGTTCTTAAAAAAGTTTGGCTCTCATTTGGTGATTAACTGTGTATTGGTGTTCATTACAGGTAGCCATTTCGGTGTAGATTTGATGCATAGGAAAATAGAGGTGAAGGCTATCATCACTGATGTAATAAATAACATGAGTGACGATGAAGGGGATGACCCTGAGGCTGAGAATGATGAAGAAAACAATGAAGGGGATGACCCTAAGGCTGAGAATGATGAAGAGAAAAATGAAGATGATAGCGATGCTTAATTTATGAGTCTAGTAGAAGGATAGGTTTAAGGTTTTATACATCTTGTTAGTAGTTTTTATTTATATTAGCTGGATTAAGATGGTGACCCCGATGGGTTCGTATATAAGGCATTTGTTTTGCCTTTGCTTGTTCTAGAGTTAGTCTTTGCATTTTTTTTATAGCAACAGTATACTATCTGATGCTGAATATCATAGTTATCAATTTCTTGTATTTATGTTGCTGAACTTCTCTTTGCTTAATATGTGAATCTGCAGATGCTTAATGTTGATATTTTCAGTTGTATAATTGTATTCAGCAAAATGTGGCAACATCGTATAATCCCCTATTAAGATTTTTTTTCTTTTCATTCGAGCATTTAGACCTTTGATTAAGTTTGTATGAATCGTTTGAATCTACCACAAACCTTTGTGGTCATAACTTGTCTAGATGAAGCACTCCCCTTATCTATCTATTAGAAAAAGACTACATAAGAACACAACATATTATTCACTGCAACTAAATAGTAACCCACAATTTTGTGCAATTTACTAGCACTACATACATATTTAGGAAGACACATACTTCTCATAGACAGTTCATTAGAAGTTAGAACTATTGAGCTTGAGCATTCTTGGTGTAGTGAGAAGCCCATAAGAGCCATAACCCTTGCCCATTTCTCCATGTCCCAACACCCTAGCTGGACTAAATGGGCTGCATGAGGCAAGCCCACAGCCAGGCCTATTAATCTCTTTCTCACTATCCATCTGGCCCAATATTTTGTGAAATAGATTAACATCACAAGGTAGCAAAATAGGTCCTTGGCTACAATAACCATATTCCATTTTAGCATCTTCAAGCAACATCTTGAACATTGGATGGTTTGCATATTTGGCCTTGATTGTAAACTTCTCTTTCTCTGGCCCAACATATACACAAAAACAGCCTTGCGGTGCTAGTACTACTGGACTCTTTGCTTTGGTACTACTATGCCATGATTTGCTCTTGGACAACATCATTGTTCGACTTCCTTTCTTCATCAATAAATATCCCTCCAATTTCTTGAGTATCGACGAGTATGAATTCTTCTTCCCCTTGACCATTTCCATATCCATTCACTTTCTCAAGAACTCAAATGAAAGGAGCAAACAAAAAAAGAAACAAAAAATAATAAAAAAAAGTTTTTCGGTTATAATTGTTTGGATATGTAGTTGTGGATTTATCCTCTATCATAAGCTAAATTTAGCATAAACCTAGATTTTATTCTAGTTGGATTACTCATACTTTTGAGTATCCAAATAAGAGAAAAGAATTCTTGAGAACTTGTGGTGAAGAAGGCATGAAAAGAAAAGGAAAAGAGAGTTGTGAGTTATAGGTTACTAAGAGACCAATTTATATATAGGAAAGGTCACTTAAAGTTGCATAAAGCCATACCCAAATAGATACTACTACTTGCTATTTATTATTATAATATACACTTGCAATAGTCAACGGTGATAAAAGCCTTTAGTTTAAAGAAGGGCATTGCTATCAACAAAAGGATATATGACGAAATGGACAGGACCACTATTTTTTTTAATGAGAAATTCTAAATTCGAGCCTATATATGAAAAATTCTTGATAGAAAACATTTAATTATTTCAAGTGGATCCTATACTAAGCAAATTCAAATTAATCGAGCTCTGCCATACATGCAGGGCATCAAAAATAAAAGGGAAAAAAAGAAGAGCATTGTTTATTAAATTCCAATGGGGACAAAAGAGATGGCCAATTTCAGTGTATTCAACATCACAGGAGTAAATGACAAATGATTGATCAAATATTAAATTATTTTCCATAAACCAACATTTTTTGTTATGTCATTCACTTTCATTTTTTATTGTTTTGACTATTCCATAAATGGAGTACGTAGTTGTTGAGACGGCAACGTAAAAGAACGTGTCTGATTTGAGTAGCATTAATTTTTGGACGTTTTATTATTTTCCAGACTTTCACTTAATGTTGATCTAAAATGATCACCTCAGCTAATTAATTACTACTCGCATTATTTTAGTTCAATTATTCATGCATCCATTTGAATTTTGGTCCCATTACAAGAAGTCCATTATTATTTTTTCAAGTTTTAATTCTACAAAGTTCTATATAAAATCTAGGCTTGATTATTGTGAACTATTATATTCCGTCTCTTTTTCTTATATATTTTTGAGTTGAGGGTCCATTGCAAACGACTTCTTTACCCTGTAAAATACAGATAAGTTTTGTATATATATATCCTATCTTTTCGGATCTATATATGAAATTACATTGAATATATTATTGTTGTTGTAGTATATTTCACGTTTACTTCTATACATTCACGGTGTTAAAAAATCTTGTAAAACATGATATAATAAAATTCTTTAATTTTCTTAGTGTATACAAATTGAATCTACATTATCATGTTGCTATTCTAAAGTATATTACAATATTCAATTTTGAAAACTCAGACGGAGTTGACACTTAATAGTCACAATTTTAGTTTATTCTTGTTTTGGCCATTATATATCTTTTCTTCACGTTTATAATTTTGAAAAAAATATATAAAAAAATATGCACGAATGAAATTGATGAAAGCATGACAGTTTTTGTTGGTTTTATTGAGAGCTAGTCAACAGACACGGCGGCCTATTATAGAGTAGGTTTAATTTGCAATTAGTTTTAATTTATAGAGAGGCCGAATCATGATTTCAATTTGACGAGTCCTAAAATTTATATTTATATATATTTAATAAATTTTATTTTTAAAACAAAAATTATTGAATTTGATCAAATTTTATTTGAGTTTTCGGGAAGATAGTGTGTAACATCTTACTTGTTTTAAGAAAGAAAAATAAATAGTTGATTACCTAAGGATTAGACAATCAGAGCCCACTTTTTATTAAGAAAACAAGTGGTAGTTGATTATGTAATTACATACCCCAACATGTATTAAGCTTGATTTCATATTTTGGGAGTGGTTTGATAAGAATGGGTGAAACTAATCACACCACATAATAGGTTTTAAGTTTGAATCTCATTGTCATTTATTATTCAGAAGAATTTTGGCACATCTGATTTATCTAAAAAGATATAATTAAATAATAAAAGTATGATAAAGTCGTGTTTAATTATTTGCTAGTTGGATTAGATTAGAATCTTACAAAAAGTCAACCAGCTTTTATCCGAGGTGATGTTGAGGAAGACTTTTTTAGGTCTTAACTACGCAAATTGCTTTCATTAAGCCGCCAGTTAAATTTTGTCAAGGTGTGCAAATAGTATTAACTTTTGAGAAATTGTCCTTCCAAAACGTTACATTCGTTTGCTTAATTTTACACATAAAATATTAAATTGTTTAATGTTTACAAGAATTTATATCAATTTTTAGAAAGTAAACTTGATACTCCCTCCGTCCACAATTGTTTGTCAGGGTAAGGTCATGCACACCGCTCAAGGAAAATTTAATAGAAAGTGTAATTTGACTAATATAACCCTACTATACCAAGAATACCAAAAGTCTACATAACTTTTCAATTGAACTACACTATCATTAAGGGTAGAATTGGAAAAAGGTGATTAATCGTTTCTTGATTGTTTAAATTGACAATTAATCTTGTACATCTATTTTTAGTATACCTGCCAAATAATTGTGGACGGAAGGAGTATTTGTCATGAGATTTTTAGTTCTATTAAAGGAAAAGTTTAGATCACGATCTAAAAATTTCGTAAGTTTAAAGAATATTTTTTTTAAAAGAGTCGTTTATGATTTAAGGGGTGGCGTTCGTTTCTTCGTTTCGGTTTTATCGAATTTTGGTTCGATTCTTCGGTTTTAGAAAAGTGTGCACCGTATCAAATCAAACTAATTCGATTCGATTTTTTCTACTTCGGTTCGGTTTAATTCGGTGTTTTTAAATCGATTTTTTGATGTGAATGAAAAATAAAATAAGGACAAAGTATAAGATACTTAAAAATTTAAAACTATGTTAAGGAATAATGCGTCTCACCGTGGAACACTTATTGTGCTAACTAAAAGACTATATTTGTCTTTATCGAGAACTTGTGCCTCCAACTACTTCTCAATAAAAACAAGTACGAAGACGGTTCCTTTACATAATGTACATCGGTAGAAATATGTTTGAGTTTCTCTTGAAAATTAATATTTGAAGTTATTTATTGAATTGTAAATTTGTTTCTATTTTGATTTGTTCATGACTGATTTAATTGTTAGTTGAATTTTTAATTTTTAATTAAGGGAATGCCCATACTTTAAATATATAAAAAATATATTAATTTTTTAAAATAAAAGTTTGGTTCTTCTGTGCACCGAAGTTTTGAGACCTTTACACCGAACACCAAACACCGAACTGAAGAACAGAACTTTTGAAAAAATAATAATGATACCGAACCAAAAAATCAAAGAGCCAAAACCGAGGAATCAAATTAGTTCAATTCGGTTTTTCTGTATTTATGCCCACCCTTATTTATGAAGCAGTTTTCTGCGAAATTTCTGCTTAATTTTCCCTACTTGATGATCCAGCCCATTGATTCCAAAATTCAGACCGGCCCAACCCACTATTTTGGTCCATTGGGGTTTGGGAACGTTCCTTTTGTGTAGCAATATTTTGCAAGAGCATATGTACTCGTATTGGAGTATGGGTATATCAGATTCGCACAGTAAAGAGCTTCATTTGGAGGGACGCGCTCTCTATCAACGGTTACCTAAAGCTCGAACATGAGACCTTTGGTAAGGATAAACAACTTCATCTACTGCACCATATTATTTGGTGGCGGGTAGCTTATTGTTAGATTAAGTATATACAATATCTAAAAAGAACTTATTTTTTAAGATTTTTTTTAATAATTTGGTTGGTTAATGAATTTATATTAAATATATTAATAATCACATTAACTAATCGGAGACTGTCTTGTAAAACTTTGGAGTTTGGAGTACTAAAATTGATAATACTTTTCTTTGATTCCTATCTTTTTTTTTTTTTTAATAATTGAAGTTTAAGCTAAGCTATTACCTCATTAATGATATCACATGTCTAGAAATTTGAATGATACACTCTCCTCTTAATAAAAAATTTGGTCATCTTTATTTTTATATAACCATTAATTATCTCTTCCCCTTTTCTCCAATATATGGTTATTCCAACACAAAAATAAATCTAACATATTGTAATTAATCTCAGCTGCAAGTGATGTAAAGTATTTTTTTGCCAAAAAAACGAAGAATTAAGTTCGATTTCTCTCCTGTTACACTAAAGTTGGATTTCTGACCCAATCCAAAATTAGAGTGAATGAGATTTGCAACTAAAGATAACAAAATTGGGTCGATTGCACCTATCTCACCTTTTGTTTTATTAAAGGTAGGTTTGAACTGTCTTCATGTAAATAATTATTTCAGTGCAAGTTGGTGAGAAGAAATCAATATAATTTACAAATATCAATTGGACTGATTTTAGTGATGAGTCAGGAGTAGTTAGTTTTAAAAAAATAAAAATTGAATTTGGGAGTAAGTTTATCTATATAAGAAAAAACATTGAAAAATGACCCCATACCCATTAATATGGATGTTGAAATCATATTTTTAGTATTTAATTGCATGTTTTACCCATCGAATTGTTTGATCTTTAATTTTTGTGTTTTAGCGATCAAACTTATGCCTAGCAGGATATAGATTTTTTAAAGACATGGAATGAGATTTATGATACAAAAATATAAAGTTATGCACACAAATTTATTTTATCCGAGGTCAAACATTAAAGACCACCCTAGGAAAGGGGCCAAAGTGCAAATGACCCTATTGTTTCCTTTGAATGTAGATGCTACTCTCTTTTTGTTAATAATCATTTGGATTATGAGGATCATCCTTAGGAAAGCAATTTGATTTCGAAGTCTCATCATCACCATTAGTGACTCCAAAAGAGGCCTTGATTTAACTGCAACCAATGAAAGTCTAATTCATGGATACACAAATATATTGGGTGCATCACATATTGTTAAAGTTACATTATATGTGTTTGATCATACGTACGTAAGATAATTAATCGTGAGCGATATGAAAGTGACAAAAGTCACTATATTATTATTATTATTATTATTATTATTTCCAAGATAGTATAGTGGTTACAACGATTTGTACTCTAACTTATCCATTCTATTGTTTCCTTTGAATGTAGATGCTACTCTCTTTCCAATAACTGAATCGCTTAAAAAGAATTTCAAAACTAGGTATCCAAAAGATGTATTTTAGTGGTCAATGATGAAGTTGTCATGAAATCTTAAGGTTTAAATATCACGATAAAAACATATATTAGGTGAATCTCCTATTTGTCCAAGTTTAGATGGACAAATGCAGTTACTTGTAGTACTTATATTGATGGGACATAATAGATATCTATCTCATAAAATTAATTTAAGTACGCGCTGAATGATTTATACACAACAATTAGCAAAATAACAGGCTTTACTTTTATGTATTTCTATGTCTAATTGGTATTTGGTAAAAGGTGCCCTCCACTGTACACTGTGTTTGACAAATTAAAATTTTCTAACTTATCCATTCTACTTATAATCAATAAATATCCTTAGACAAGACACATATAATAAGATCAGATAATTCAGGAAAAAAAGATTTTTTATATTATAAAAAATAACCATGAAACATATACTAGTACTATAGTAAGAGATTGGCATGAACTCATTTCATATAAAAAGTAGTAACTAAAGTTCAATATAATGCATGTTATCTAAAGGACGTATACTACCATGAAAGTGGAAGATTTCGTAACGAGGGGGTCATGTAATTAATATATAAAATACAATTAGTTGAGGTCATTCTTGGTTAATTTTGTCTTCCACTCCCAATTCTTTGTTTTCATGATTACTTTAAAAGGCACAAAAAAGTTTGAAATGGAAATCCACGAGTCTCTTGCTTTATGATCTGTCGATATTTATAATCATCCAAACTCCAAAATAATTTTAATTTGTTAAATCGATCTTACACATAAATATAATTGGAGAAAAGGGATATGGTCTGTGGGAATCTTTCTTTTGAGCAATTGGTTTTCCCTATTGTGGCGAAACGAGAAATTTTGTTAGGGATGTTTAAGATTTAATATATATGTATGAAAAGTAATTTTTAACCTTATATATATATATATATATACTTTGTACAATTTTCTATATAATATGTATATAATTAGCGTATAATATATGTATATCGGTTAGTGAACACTAGACCATAAATATTTTTATTGAACGGTCAGATTTGTAACTTCTCCTTTAATTCATTTGATATCACTAAGTAGATTGAAATGTTTTAAAATGTGGAACTATTTTTTGAGATATATGAATATTAATAAAGAGGAGTGGGCTACAAAAGGAGGATTTAAAGATTTATACACTTCTATAGCTTTCTCAAAAGTATAAAAAGAAGTTTATGAGACAGCAATTTACGTCAGAAAACAAACTTCTATATGCAATATTTTTCCTGATCACCAATGAAACTGCCATACAACTTGATTTTGGAATTGATATCAGATATTTTTTTTTATTAATCCTTGGACCTAGGTTCTTTTCGAAAAAAGATTTTTTTATCAATACGAAAACTAATTCTAAGAAATTAGATAAATCAATATGCATGGGTCCATGGTTAACAAAACAAACAGTACGTAGCACATTTTAATGAGTTTAAGTTATATTCATCGTTAATATGAGGATTTTTTTTACACTATCAAATTATCGAAATAATATTTATTGGTAATTAAGTTGCTTAAAATGTGAGATTTATAACCTTAAAATGTGGTTATTTAAGGAGTCAAATAATTGTTTTTACCACAATTTATATGCCATTGATACATTCTTTATTAATAAGACGAATGTGTAATTTTAACTATTTTTAGGTAGTGTCCAATTATTTTAATGTAACAAGTAAACGATTTATTTCTCATATTTTGAACCCTTCATTCATTTTTAACTGGAGAAATTAAAGTACTGTATTACACATAACTTAATTACTAGTTCGCCATATAAGATGTGATGAATAACAATAATAATTTTTTT
>JAJOOS010008626.1:0-14442 GCA_029582725.1 Solanum chiquidenum
ATAAATATAAAATAAATACAGTAGATACTAGACAAAAAGTGATGCAAAGAGCATAGGATGATCTAATAAACAAATTTCTATGAACGAGCACAAATCAAAGGGGTGACTCGTACTAAGCACCACATCAAAAAAGGATGCAGAAGTGTAGAATTAGTAATAAAAAGCATGGTATTAAGTAGTCTTAATATGCTAATTGAGCTAAGAAGATAATATACAATATAAAATACATGAAAAAAAACTAGCCATCAAAATCAACCAAGAAGTCAAATCATAATGGAAAAAATAATAACCAAATATAAAATTAGCACTACTCAAACCTCATATACTCATATATACATATAAATTGATGACGCGGTGCAACATGAGATGATGCAATGCAGTATATGATCAATGTAAAAAAGTAAAATCTACAATTTACCCCTTGGGCCGCCAATAAGGCTGATCAACATATGTGAAAAAAGTAAAATCCTGAATTATCCCTCATGCCGACCATAAGGCTCATCAAAGGATGTAGAGAAGTAATAACCCTAAATTGTCCCTCATGCTATTATAAGGCTCATCAACAAATGCAAACAAATAACACTTAGAATTATCCCTTAAGATACCTATAAGGTTCATCAATATATATATATATAAAAGTAAATGAAACATGTAATATATACTATGGTACTTCCATAATACTCATAAACATAAAAGTAAACAAAAAGGTCCAAAAATGCCCCTCAAATTAATGTAAAAATGGAATAGTCTTTCCAAAATAAAAGTCGATAATTTAAAGGATATCAATCTTTTCATAACCTGAAAAATGTTGAACATGGTACATAAATTTATATAATACTAAAATCTAGTGATATAATTAGTACACTCATTGCATACCCTTCTCTCTCTGAGCTCTGGCGCACGTTAGTGTGCACTAACTTGCACCTCGCCGGAAATGGGGAGGGGACGACCACGCAGAGCAGCGCAAAGAAACTGCGAGGAAGAAATACTTCATGGTATTAGCACTAGCAACACTAGTAAATCAACGCAGACAGCAAAACAGATGTATGAACCAGCTCCATCCACACAAGAAGGAATAACCACTATATCGGAGGTGAAGTCAGGAAAGAGCAAAGGGGAAACTGCTAGGGAGGAACACTGGCCGGAACTACCACAACACAAAGAAACTGGAGACAATAACAATCAATCTCTGTAAGAAATGAATGGAACAGTAATAGTGGACAAATCTGCAATTAAGTTGAGTATGCTTGAAAAAACACCAGAGAAACCATGGGCGAACCTGTTTGCTACGAATTGTATGGCTGCTAGAGGTATGAATCTAACTTACATAGCTCTAATAATTGTAGATGGAGAGAAGGTATATAGTGGAAATACTGACTGAGGATTTTGCTGAGGATGATGTAAAATGTCAACCTACAGTGGTAGTTTATGTGGTGGGTACAACACCATCAATAGGAGCTATGTAGAGATTCATCCTGAGTCAGGGTAATTTTTCTAGTAAACCAGTGGTACTGTCTCATGCTGATGGGTATTTTGTAGTAAGGTTTGCAAATGAGGAAGAAAGGGATAGAGTGCTATGTTCAGGACCACATTACTTGATGAGAAGACCAATCATTATGAAGCCATGGGATCCAGATTTCAACTTTAAGGAGGAAATACTCACTACAATTCCTTTGTGGGTCAAGCTTCCGAACCTGCCTCTCAACTGTTGGAATTCTGTTGTGCTTAGCAAAATAGGAAGTAGTTTGGGTAAACCTTTGTATGCAGATGAATGTACAACACAAACAAGTAGAATCTCCTTTGCTAGAATACTTGTTGAAATGGACATAACAAGGATACTACCAACTGTGATCAAGATTTAGGATCCAAAGGGGAGAGTCCTTAAGCAACAAATAAGGTATGATTGGAAACCAGTCTTCTGCCAGAAATGCTTACAAACGGGACATTCTTGTGTAGTTAAACCAAGAGCACCACCACCAAAGAAAGGGCAGGGTCAAGGACAAAGAAAGGAATGGAAGCCAACAACAAAGGAGGGAAAAGAACTGGATAAGGAAAGTGACCAACACATTAACACCACAAATGAGCCACAAGATCATGAAGAATGGCAAACTGTGAGGCGTAGATCAACAAAGAAAGGGATAATGCAGCCTGAGTACACTAGACACGAGGACAACACACACAATGAGGACAATACATATGAAACAGGGCAACATAGTGGAAACATAGAGGATGCTAGTCATGAGGTATCACCTGAACCCCCTAATATAGTATGCTACGTGGAATGTTAGAGGATTCAACCAAGAGGTGAAACACAAGGAGCTGAGGTTGTTTGTTAAGAGGAATAAAGTAACTATTATAGCAATTTTCGAACATAGAGTTAGAAAAGAGAAAGCTGGGAGTATTATCAATAAAATAATGCCAGGAGTGGTGCACTAATGCTACAAGTGAAGTTAGAGGCAGAATTTGGGTTGTATGGAATCCTAGTATAGTCAAGTTTAAAAGGATGGAAACATCAGTTCAATATGTACATGGCATGATTGATATGCAACAAAATGGTGTTAAGTTTCAATTCACAACAGTGTATGGCCTGCATACTATAGCTACCAGGAGTTCATTATGGGAAAAGGTAAAACAACTAAGTACACACATTAGTGAACCATGGCTGATCATAGGTGCTTTTAATTCAATCTTGGCACCAGAGGATAGACCCATTGGGAGCCAAGTACAGCTGGCAGAAATAAAAAACTTCAAAGATTGTATGATTAACATTAACCTATCAGAGCTTCATACAGTAGGGAGACAATATACATGGACTAATGGGAATGTGTTCAGAAGGATAAATAGAGCACTGGTTAATGATGAATGGGTAATTAGAATGCCACCATTACAAGTGATGGTGATGGAGCCTCTATTCTCAGATCATTCTCATCTTAGTATAGAATTGGAATCACAAAAGGACATAAGGAAGAAGCCATTCAGATTCTATAATTGTTTAGCCAAGCACCCTGATTTTAAAACCGCAATACAATCAAGCTGGCAGAGACAAAATGGAGGAATGCAAGGGGTGTGGTAAAACCTAAATGTTGTAAGAAGAGAAATGCAATAATTAAACAAAAAGGAATATGTAGGGGTCACATAAAGTGTTCAGCAGATTAGAAGAGAACTCTTGGCTTAACAGAATCAAATGAGAAGTACTCTTATTCCCCAACATATGGTAGAAGAAAAGAAGGAGGTGAGGGCACAACTGATTAAATAGAGCTTGATTGAAGAGTCAATTTATAAGCAAAAAGTCTCGAATGCAATGGCTCAAATTGGTTGACTCAAATACTGCTTATTTTTTTGCTAGTATGAAAGGAAGGAAATCTCAGAATCAAATCACAATGCTCACCAAAGTAGATGGTACAATCATCAGGGTTCTAGGTGTCATTACAAAAGAAGTTGTGGAATTTTACAAGTGGCTATTAGGACAGTCAACTTCACCCATGCCAACCATTAAGCCAACAACAATGAGATACGACCCTATGCTTACCAGAACACAATAACTTTCACTCATACAACCTTTTAGTGTTGAGGATGTTCTAATATCACTTAAAGGAATTGATGATAATAAAGCACCAGGAGGAGATGGTTTCAATGCACACATTTCAAACAAGCATGGTCAACAATATGAGATGAGGTAACAGGGAGTATTACAATTTTTTTAAACTAATGAGATGTTTGGTCCTGTTAACAGAGCTTCTGTAACACTGATTTCAAAAGTACAGCACCCTAGTTCCATCAAAGAATATAGGCCTATTTCATGTTGCACCACCATATACATGATTAATATCTAAGATGCTTACACATAGATTACAAGGAGTAATGACCTATCTTGTGGATCCTAGTCAGGCTGCTTTTGTACCTGGAAGAATGCTGAATGATAATGTGATACTAAGCCATGAACTAGCTAAAGGGTATGGAAGGAAAATGATTTCACCTAGATACATGTTTAAAATTGATATGCAGAAGGCCTATGACTCTTTGGAATGGCATTTCCTTGAAGAGGTCCTAGTTGGTTTGCAGATACCTGCATAGTTTATAACATGGATTATGAGGTGTGTTAAGACGGTCTCCTATTCTATGTTGATAAATGGTTGTCCCAATAGACCATTACAAGCAAAAAGAGGGGTGAGACAAGGGGATCCTCTATCCCCATATCTGTTTGTTCTAGCCATGGAGTATCTCACTAGATTATTGAAGTCATTGAGGGCTAACAACAAATTCAAGTTCCATCCGAGATGCCACAAGAAATAGATCATACAACTGAGTTTTGCTGATGATCTCCTTTTGTTCAGCAGAAGAGATGTCCAATCAACTGTCCTCCTTTATGAATGTTTTCAGCAGTTCTCACAAGTATCAAGTTTAATAGAAAATCAGGCCAAAAGTTGTGTATTTTGGTGGAGTGTCAGATCAAGATCTACAACTGATACTACAACATACATGATTCACAAAAGGAAAGTTACCTTTTAGGTATCTTGGAGTCCCTTTAAGCTCCAACAAATTATCAATAAGCTGATGTCAACCGCTACTAGATAGGATGCTGGGAAGAATAAACACATGGACAGTGAAATTTTTATCTTATGCAAGGAGGCTCCAGTTGGTACAAAGTGTATTAACATCCATTCAAGCATTTTGGGCACAAATATTTCTCCTTCCAAAGAAAGTGTTGCAGCAGGTAGAAACTATATGCAAGAGATTCCTATGGAATAGTGATGCACAAACTAAAGGGAAAGCTCTTGCAGCATGGGATAAATTATGTTGGCCAAAGGTTGCTGGTGGACTAAATATTACAGATGTGTATGTGTGGAATAAAGAAGCAATACTCAAATATTTGTGGGACTTTTCTAATAAAAAGGATAAGTTATGGATTGTATGGGTCCATACTACATCAAAGATAAGAGACCATGGGAAGTACAAGCTAAACAAGCTTCTTGGGTTGTGAGGAAAATCCTACAAGCAGGGCATTGGATATCAAAAACAGGATTACAAGTGATAGAGGTTATGGAGGCAGAAACATTCACAATTAAGGACAAGTACAAAAAACTTAGAGGTGAGTTAAGCAAGGTGCCATGGAGAAGAATGATATGCAATAATCAAGGCAGCCCTAAATGGACATTCATCCTATACTTTGCCATACAAAGAAGATTGTACACAAAAGACAAGCTAGACAAATGGGGGATAAACACTGATTCAATTTGCTCACTGTGCAAAGCAGAACCTGAAACACACCATCACTTATTTTTTGTATGCAGTGTGGCAAATGTGATATGGCAAAAATTACTTCACTGGATGTCTATCACCAGAAGCAGTGCAGGGTGGAATGAAGAGATAGAATGGGCTACAATGCATGCTAATAGGAAAACAATACAAGATGAAGTGTATAGAATGACATTAGCTGCAGCTCTTTACTACATATGGCAAGAGAGGAACTACATAATTTTTCAGCAAAAGGAGAGGAGCATAGAAGAAATTATAAAACAAATCATTCAGGAAATTCATTGTAGAAATAGCATGAATCCTAGATTGGCTAGTGCAATGCATAAACTAAATTTTTATCCTTAGTAAAAATTCTAGCATAGAGCCTGGACAAGGCAAAGGTGATGGGCTTTGAGACTTGGGATTATGTCCATGTCCTAAGCTTCAAATTTGTACATATTTGAAAATCTGGTAATACAATTACAGTTACCAAAAATAAAATAAAATTAGTACACTCTCCTTGAAACTCAAATCAATAAAAGATGAGGATTTCAGTTTTAGATATCGAAAATCGGTATTATGTCCTCCAAAATATATCTTGATCCATGTGTATGAATATGTGAATGCATGGTTGCAAACATAAGTATACATATAAATAAATAATTACATGCCAAATAGGATAAAACCATCTTCCACACCACAATCACACTATCATGGAATCCATCCAATCTAAATTAAAGGCCTTAGAACCAAACTCTCAAACGAAAGAACATACAAAAAGTAAATCAACAATAATGAATCTAATCTATAACAACCCATTCTACCATAAATTACCCCACTAAGCTTATATCAAGGATCCTTAACTAGTCACAATATAATAGCTAACTACAAAAACTAATACTTAAGAATAAGTTCTATTTTAAGGTTCCCAAATAGCCAAATCATTCAGAATTTATATAAACGTAGTTCACCTACCCATTAACTCTAACTAATCACGAAATATATAATGTATACTACATAATTGACCTAAGTCTAAAGAAAGGAAACTGTAACCTACCTCGCGGCCGAACAACAAACCATAAACCATCAAACGAAAGTCTTTTAATATTGTACGACCTTTTATCGTTGCCACACTACCAAATAAATAATGTTCTCATCAGTATGGTACTAACACTATCCATATAAGAAACTCAAAATTTGAGTCATAAATGGAACCTCAAAGCCTGTCAATGAATACTTAAGCAAAATTTACAATTGTCTTCCCCATAAGGTAAGAGAATTGTACGAGAATAAATTTTTCTAATACTAGTTTTTTTATGGAAAAATTACTTGGATTGCTACCTTTTAATAAATAATTACTGATTTTAGCGATACTTTTTATCTATTACAATTTATAGCAAAATCTACAATATAAATTAAAAGTGAATTATATATGCAATATATATGTATTATAACCATTTTTTAAAATTATCTATCAATAAAACTTATATTATATGTGAATAATAAAATGTTTTTTTTAGGCTTAAGTCATCAAAGTTGTCCGCATATTTCACTTAAACACATCAACTAGAGGTGGTTCCTATTGAACACCTTTACATTACAAAACATGTACCTATTAAATACTTTTTGATGACATGTCATTATAAGTGCAATACAATTGTAAGTATTTGCGTGAAGCCAAATTTTGTTTTTTGCTGATCGATAAAAAATGGACATATCAACGTAAGAAAATTCATAATCTGAACATAATTTTTTTTTAAAAAAAAAAAAACCCAGTTGTCTTCTCCAACTCATCTTCCCCAATTGGAATTCTCAATTCAAAATTACCTGAACCTCATCAGCCAAATTCCTTTGCTACCATCCCTCGACACGCTCCTTTCCCATATAATCCTTCATTCATTCTTTCTTTCTAGCATCATTCCCCTATCATCAATATCATCATCGTTGTTCTCTTCATCGGAAAAACATCAATGAAATAAATAACCAGTAAAAACTCAAAAAGATCAAAAGAGTTTACTGCTAAAGATTTTCATTTGAGTTCTGAAGAGAATTTCATCAAAAATAAAATCAAATTGAGTCAAAAACAATTTCGACTAAACTCCATTTTTCCGACAAAACTAATACGAATCTGAAGTTATTTTCTTATATAATTAAGAATGGGAAGGAAAAAGGTGGAATAAGGATGGTTATCGGAGTGTATATAGTTTTAGTTGTCGATCGTTGTGCGTGTGTTCAGGCAAAAAAGAAAATAGGGAAGGACGGAAGTCCGGGTGGGTGGGTTGTTCTGGCAATGAAGAAAAAGAGGAAGAAAGGTATTTTTGTTTTGCTGAAAACATAGTTTTTATTTTATTTTAATTTCTCATTTATTTTAAATTGTTATTATGGGACAATGCCACGTGTCTTTTTTTGATTAGTTACAATGCCACGTCAGCCGCAAGTGTATAACACACAATTTCTCTTTTTAGTTAATTATAAAAAAATGTTCGATAGATATTTTTTTAATTAAAAAAGGTGTTCAATTGGAACAAGCCTAAGATAAGTGTTCAAGTGAAATATGCAGACAACTTTAAGGGGCCGCAGATGACTTAAGCCTTTTTTGTAATATGTATTAAAACTGTATTATAAATGTATTAAAAGTGATTAAGTGAAAAAAAATGTTATTGCTATAAATGGTAAATATTTTTTAAATATAGTATATTTATGTAAGTTTCCCTTTTTTTATTCCTTATTTTTGGATTGGTAAATTTACAGTGTAAATACATAAATACGTTTTCCCCTTAATATTTAGTGATGTAATTAATGCTTATTAGCCGGTAGGGTGGTATATTTTCGCATATATATGTTTATTCAATAGTATTATGAGGTTATTCTGTCTATCCGTGTAATTTCTAAAATTAAAATAAAATTTATTATGATTTGCCTATCGGGATTAGGTATAGGTTCTCTCACAGTTTGTAGATTTTAGGCCATGACACCATATTTTGCCCATTATTTATTACCAATGGCTTCTCCAAAACGAGATCTTAACAAGTGAGGTTCTTTTCCATAATTTTTTTTCTTTTCCTTCAAAATTGAACTACAAATTAACTATGAATTCATTGCTAGTCTATCACTAAAATGCTTGTAGCTAACAAGGACTTTTTGATAACACAAGGACTTTTTGATAACTCATCACTAATCCTTCTTTAAATAGGATTGGGGATAATTTGTTTATTATTTGGCAACAAAAGTTATTTTTTTCACTACTTTTGTTCACCAAACAACAAATTCCTTTGTCAATTCTATTAAATGATGGATTACCCATGGTTTATAAAAAAATCATGTTAGCTACAAGTTTTTAGAGACAAATTAACAACAAATGTATCAGCTACGTCATGTTTCTCTTTCGTAGGAGAAAAAAAAAACTTGCCCGTTAAGATCTCCTTCTAGAGAAACCATTGATAAGAAATGATTGGTAAAATAAGGATGAATAGTCTTGATTTATGTTAGTTTGCTATCTAAGTTGGTTTTCACACAAACAGAATGACCCTTTAAATAGAGTGATCTTAATGTTTTTACCAAATGTAAATTCCTAAGATCATATTATAATAATTAGTAATAAATGAGATTTGAGATATTATTATATATCAGACGATGGAAAGAAATTTATGTTTTTCATTGAACAAATTTAGAACTTAAGTGTAATGACCCTCGTGGTCATTTACTAGATTTTATGTGATTTTACTATTTTACCCCTTTTTGTAGCTTTTGTGCAATGATTGTGGTGTGTTGGGATGGATAATACTCTTCCTGAGCTGGTCCGAAGGTTTTGAGTGAGTTCTTCCATTTCGTAAGCTTCAAGTTGAAAGAGTTGACTTTGGTCAACATCCATAGAATTTGATGTCATATGAAAATTTTGACAATTCCATCAGCACTGGAAGGTCCATTTTGGATTAGTAGAATGGTGGGTTCAGGTCATGAGGGTTTCAGCATGAATTTGAGCCATTAAGTGAGATAATTGTTAAAGTTTGACAAATGTTTGACTTTAGTAACATTCTTGGTAAACGTACTAGGATGAGAATTCTATCAGTGGAGTTAGATTTGAAATACCGAGTTTGATTTGGAAAGACCTTTAGTTCAGATCTGAAGGTGATTAGAATGATTTTGTAAAGTTTTGCATTTTGTTGGTTTTTGGTTGTTTATGTGCATGTGTTGACTTGGGTCAATATTTTATCAACATAACCTCTGTTGGTAGTTTCATCTATTCTGTTTAGTCTAGAGTGTCATTTTTAGTAGGGTAGCATAGTTCGTCTGCATTCAGGGGTTATGAATAAATCTCGAGGACTCGTTCAGAGAAGTTTTCACCTTATCCTTGGGTTATGCAAAAGATGCTGGTGTGGATGATTTAGCGGCACCCAAGATGCATTAGCAGTAACCGTTTTAGGGGCCTTCGACAACTTCAACGGTGGTAGGCAATCTTAGACGTGACAACTTAAGCGACGTCGGAACCGCTTTAGCAGTAGATGCTTAAGCAGCCCTAGATAACTTTAGCGGTAGAGGCCACCTAAGGACTAGCCTCTTTAGCTGCCAGTCAACCACTTTTGCGGTGGTCGCTTAAGCGACCACTTGACCACTATTGCAACCATCGGTAATGTTACATCCTATTAATTCTTCTTCACTTCTTCGGAAGAACCCATATTTAAGTGAGCTCAGATTAAAGGGAGATTACTCTTTTCTGGTTCATTCAACCTAATTCAAAGGTAAATTCCTTCCTTTTCACTTTCTAGTCCTAATTCTAGCTTTATTTCTGTAACTCTTTTTCATTTTGAACATAAGTTTCCTTGATTTCAAATCCTTAAAGTGTAGTTTTCGGACAATTTGAGGTCTAATTTGAATCCCATTGTCACGCCCCGAGCCTACACCCTGGATGTGACCAGTACTCGAGAACCATTATTGGCCCCAAGAGAACACTTGGCCTGGCTTAACTCTTAGCGGAAGACTTACTCAACAATAAAATGTACTGAAATACAATCATAACTAAACTGTCTCAATAGATAACTTGGAATATTTTTAGAAATAAACATCCAACTAGCCAAAGTGGTAACTCAAGTCTCAACATGAACAATTGAAAATGAAAAGACTCATGAACTAATAATGTCTAACTATCTATGAAGCCTCTATACTATGAGGGATGTCGGGACAAGACCCCCAATCATCCTAACAAACTGAAATGACAAAAACAATGATAAAAGGGATCCTCCAGAAGGAATGAGGCTCACCAACACTTTGAAGCTCAACTGGATCAACGAAGGGCTGTATGTTGCTCCTGGTTACTTGTATCTGCATCATAAAAGATGCAGGCCAAATGGCGTCAGTACATGGAATGTACGAGTACGTGAGGGGAAATCTAAAATAAGACATAAACTTGAACTGGAACTGAAAGAAACACTTACCTCATCACAACTCTACTGAACGCATTTCAACATAAAGTAGTAATAAAGATGTAGTGTGAAGAAAAGCTTTAAAAAATAGATAACCACTGAATGTATTCGAAAATACGATGTAAAATCCATTTGTATATATAAAGATACAAAATAACTCTGTGGGAGATTCTCTAACCGACAACCATCACTATGAGTTATGTGATGATACAACGTCTTTCCCACACTGCCAGAACTGTCCTATACTTTGCTGGGGTATAAAACTACTCAACTATGTGGATCCACTAGTCTATGCTAAAAGTATTAACGATTCATCTAAAAAGTATGACCCTTTCTACCTACGTTGGCTACATGATTTTCGGAGACTTTGAGTTATCTAAACTCGTCCCCATATCAGTGCTCAATATTACTCCCAAAGTGTAACTAGCTCATATATTTAAAAACACGACTTTCTTTGTGGTTTGAGATTATTACTCAAATATCTATGTCTTAAAAGAGATGGTACTCAGCTCATGAAAACTCTTTTGGAAATCAGTGCTTCCTCTCATCTTAAATGTTATAACATTTACCTTTTAGGAATACTTAGTTCCCATTTAACATTTTGAAGAAATGAACTCGTCTCTACTCTCTCTCAAACTATAAATGCTTAAGTCTTAAAACAATTGTCAAAGACTTTTGAAAAGCCTCTAAGAACTCTCTATACTTGACTCTTGGCTCTTCCTTGAATTTGAATTATGGATTCAAGGGTTATGATCTCCTGTTATGGATACTCTCTTGTTGTTTAGATGTAACTTAGAGTGTAGAAATCAACTACAAAACATTGGTACGATTCGAGGGAACTCAAATGGAAAGAAGTGGGAAAGGGTAGAGGACATGGCAACCCTGGCGTACTGAGTGGCGCAGGGCGCCAGACGCTGAACTACAGAACCTGGGTTGGAGCGCATTGAGTAGCGCGGCGCCCCAGAGCCATAACTACAAAACTTGATATGGGGCGCACTGAATGGCGCGGCGCCCCACCCCTTTTCATAGAAAACTTGACGAATTTTCTTACTCGTTTTTCGACCCTAATTCACCTAGAATCAAATGGTTTCTTCCCCAATCACTTATATTCAAATACTTAACAATAGTACACAAGAATATACTAAAAAAAGCATTAAAACTCATACGATTATCTCAAGAACTTCTCCAAACCTCAACAATCAAGATTATGGAGGAAACTTCAACAAGACTCATGAAGAACTCAAATCTTTTACTTTCAAGAACAAAATTACACAGAATTAATCATGATTGGCATGTGGGTGAACAAACCCAATGCTATGTGAACTCACATACCTCTTAGGGATCAACCCTTGGAGAAATCCGTAACAAAATCCTCAAGAACTTTACGAATGCTTGACCTTTTTCTCCTCTTCTCCTCTTCTTGAACTTCTCTCAAAATCTTAGCATAAATTTGTATTTGAAAAACGGAACCAATTCAGTTTATACCCATAGATATTACCAAAGTTCGTTTTAAGTTCATTGGGTAAGGAAAAGACCAAAATACCCCTCTTAGATCCGGGTAACTTTCCTTAACTAGATAACCTAATTTCAAACAGTCATATCTCCCTCATACGAGCTCAAAAATTAGCAAACTCGGTGGCGTTGGAAAGAGGATTGCAAGATATTTCATTTTATCTCTTATGGGCCACATAACTTATCCTGTAGAAAGTTATGGATATTTGAAGTTGACCCAAAACTTATATCTTAAACTTAACTTGCAAAATTTTAGATTTTGCTATTTCCAATTTATTTCTTTCTAGTTTTAGCTCTTTCAAATACCGAGGTGTTACAATATCTCCCCTTTAGGAAAATTTGTCCTAGAATGAGGTTACTCTAAATAGACTAAGGGTGGTAACATCTAACACCCAGCTCAAACACCCAATATGCAAATCTAACACATTCAATATATCAGTTAAAAAGAGTATTAAGCAAAGAATTAGTACCTTGATCTGGAATTTCTCCGGACTCAAAGAGATGCGGATATCTCTTTTTCATATCCTCTTCAACCTCCGATGTAGCTTCCTCAACAAACTGATTTCTCCATAAAACCTAAACTGATGCTACCTAATTGGTTCTCAATTTGCGAACCTGACGGTCTAGAATCTAAACGGGAATCTCTTCGCAGGATAAGCTATCCTTAATACCAATATTTTAGTAGGTATAATAAGTGACGGATCGTCCATACACTTCTTCAACATAGAAATGTGAAACACTAGATGAGCTGCTGCTAACTCTTGTGGTAGCTCCGACTCGGAAGCTACATTGCCGATCCTCTTCGATATTCTGTATGGATCAATATACCGCGGACTAAGCTTCCCCTTCTTACCAAATCTCATGACACCCTTCATAGATGAAACCTTCAAGTACACCCAATCATCTACTTTAAACTCTAAGTCTCTTCTCCTAACATTAGTGTAGGATTTCTGACGACTCTGCGCCGTTTTCAACCTCTCTTGAATAACTTTCACTTTCTCCATAGCTTGATGAACTAAGTCTGGTCTTATCAACCCAACTTCAACAACCTCGAACAATCCAATAGGAGATCTGCATCTTCTCCTATTAGGAGCCTCATACAGAGCCATTTGGATGCTAGAGTGGTAACTATTGTTATAAGAAAACTTAATGAGAGGTAGGTGATCATCCCAATTACCTTTGAAATCGATCACACATGCCCTCATCATATCATCTAAAGTCTGAATTGTGCGCTCTGCCTGACTATCTGTCTGTGGATGAAAAGCTGTACTAAGGTTCATCTTCGAACGTAAACCTTTCTTGAAAGATTTCCAGAATTGTGCAGTAAATTATGCACCTCTATCTGAAATAATCGACACTGGAACCCCATGAATTCTGGCTACCTCTTGAATATATAACTTAAGAATAATCTTCTACTGAAAAAGTAGTCTTTACCGATAAGAAATGGGTTGATTTAGTCATTCGATCCACAGTCACCCAAATCGAATCATACTGTCTGCGTGACCGTGGTAAACCTATAAAGAAATCCATATTGATCATCTCCCACTTCCATTCCGAAAGGTTTATATTCTGAGCCATACCACTGGGCCTCTACCTTGACTTGCTGGCAATTCGACCTCTTAGCAACGAACTATACGATACCTTTCTTCATACTACTCCACCAATAGACTTCTCTCAAGTCACGATACATCTTTGTGGAACCAGGATGGATAAAATATCTGGAGCTATAAGCTTCCTCCATGATCCTCTCTTGGAGTTCATCCACCTTTGGTACACACAATCTACCTTGATACCTCAATACACCATCTCCCCCTTGTGAAGCCATTACTTTTTGCTTATGAACATTTTCCTTCAATTCAAGCAAAATAGGATCTTAGTCTTGCTTCTCTTTCACTTCGGACACTAATGATGATTCAGCCCCGTTCATCACTACCGCTCATCTTTAATTGGAATCCATCAATCTAACTCCTAGTCGTACTAGTTTGTGCACATCTTTCGCTAACTCTTTCTTGTCTTCCTCATATGAGCAGTACTAACTATAAACAATCTGCTCAAAGCATCAACAACCACATTAACCTTACCTGGGTGATATAGAATACTCATGTCATAATCCTTGAGTAACTGATATACCGTGAGTTTACGGTGTTTCTAATACATTTCACTTACAAGTTGTGTGTGTCTAGGGCCTTTTAGTATTGGTTTTTATGTGTTTTTATCATATTTTGCAGGAAAGATGTTCAGGCGCAGAAGTAAAGAGACAGCTGAAAGGGATGCA
>JAJOOS010008627.1:0-23100 GCA_029582725.1 Solanum chiquidenum
ATAAATTACAACAAACAGAGTAATAAATATTATTTTCAAAATTATGTAAAGAAAAAAGCTACTACAAATCACAATAGCTAACAATTTAAAATATTTTTAAAATCATATAAAAATTTCAATAACTTCTCAAATTTCATAATATAACATAAATTAAAAATATATATATATATATTGGGCCCCGTGTTGGCACGGGGTCCCATATCTAGTATACATATAAACTTTGCTACCTTTTGCAATATTCGAACTACTACTTTCTTAGTTCGATTTTTCCATATTTTAAGCACCATAGCAAATTTCCATGTAATAAACCCAGAATCGAGGTTATGTAACTATTACGGCGTCGTAAGTAGGAGTAGTCGCACTAATACGGCGTCGTAAGTAGGAGTAGTCGCACTAATACGGCGCCGTGCAACGCAACAGTAACATTGTCGTCTTCAAATTAAAAGGGGAAAAATAATTCCCCAATTCACAGGGAATTACGATGCTTGTGGCAAGATTTCTCAGTTGCAGGTGCAGTTCTCCGAGTCTTTCATCGTTAATTTCTACATTTTCTCAATCAATTTCATCACTATCTGAGAAATTCCCCACTAATTTTGACGAATCTCATGTTCTGAATCAACTTTCCGACCTTTTACCAATCCGTCGAACCTCTTCAATCGAAAAACCCATTCCTGCCGATTCTTCTGAACCAAAAAATCAGTTTAGGGCTTTCGATGAGCTTTTAACTCCCGAAGATAAGTTACGCGGCATTTTTCTTCAGAAACTTAAGGGAAAAACAGCAATCGAGAAGGCACTGACATCTGTTGACGTTGAATTAACGGTTGATTTAGTTGCTAAAGTAGTAAACAAGGGGAATTTAGATGCTGCATCAATGGCTACATTTTTCAATTGGGTTATCAAACAACAAAAAATACCTATTGATAATGATACTTACTGTATAATTCTTAAAGCATTAGGGAGGAGGAAGTTTTTCGGGCAGATGGTTGAAATGTTAAAGGAAATGAGGAATCAAGGAGTTATGCCTGATTCAGTGACACTTAACATTGTTGTTGATAGCTTTATTCGAGCTCGACGAATTTCAAAGGCTATACAATTGTTTAGTGGATTAGAGAACTATGGATTGAGATGTAATACCGAGACACTTAATGTTGTTTTACAGTGTTTGTGTCGTCGATCACATGTAGGTGCTGCGAGTTCATTACTTGTGAAAATGAAAGAGAAAGTTTCATTTGATGTCACAACCTATAACATAGTCATTGGTGGGTGGTCGAGATTTGGAAGAGTTAAGGAAGTTGAGAGAACCTTGAAAGCAATGGTGGATGATGGATTTGAGGCAGATAATTTGACTTATAGTTGTGTTCTTGAATGTTTAGGGAGAGCTGGTCGAATTGATGATGCCATTGAAATTTTTGAGGGTTTGGAGGAAAAAGGGCGCATATTTGATGCTGAGATCTACAATGCAATGATTTTGAATTTCATTGGACAGGGTGAAATTGATGAGTCGTTTAAATATTATGAGAGGATGTTAAATACGGAATGTGAGCCGAATGCTGATACATATATGAGACTAATATCTGCTTTTCTGAAAGTTAGAAGAGTAGCCGATGCCATTGAAATGTTTGATGAAATGTTAAGCCGGGGGATGATTGTAACTACAGGGAATGTAACCTCTTTTCTTGAGCCTTTATGTAGCTATGGTCCACCTCATGCAGCTCTAATGATTTACAAGAAGGCGAGACAAGCTGGATGTAGGATATCCTTGACTGCATACAAGTTGCTGCTTATGAGGCTTTCTAGGTTTGGGAAATGTGGTATGCTGTTAAACATCTGGAATGAGATGCAAGAAAGTGGTTATTCTTCCGATATGCAAGTTTATGAGTATGTCATCAATGGGCTTTGCAACATAGGGCAGCTTGACAATGCTGTCCTGGTAATGGAGGAAGCTTTAGAGAAAGGATTTTACCCTAGCAGGCTTATTTGTAGCAAATTAAACAACAAGTTACTAGGTTCAAACAAAATAGAGATTGCATACAGGCTTTTTCTAAAGATAAAAATTGCACGTGGAAAGCAAAATTCACAGACATACTGGCGTGCTAAAGGGTGGCATTTCTAATCTTTCCTCAGTCAGCTGGTTAGTGCAACTGTATCTGCTTTCAGAGTGATGAATATGACAATAATCAAGGGTCAAACTTCATTGCCATTAGCTGCCACAGGCAATGAACTGAATCTGCTCTTTTGCTTTCCAAATGGGCATCCATTGCCTTGTACAGAAGGGTAATGTTTGAGAAATTATGTGAAGCAGCAGGGACTGAAGTATTGTTTTGCATTATCATGGCGGGGGTAATATATGAAAATTTTGTTGAAGCATGGGGGACTGAAGTGTTACTTTTCTTTGCTAGAAGTTGTTCTGCGGAAGTTATGGTGAAGTCATTCCAATCTGAGTCACATATTTAACTTTGACCATTGAGGTGAGTGCTTCTAGTTGTCATCAAGTTGTGCAGTTGGTAACAAATGTATTTTAACTTCTGTGCTAGCAGCAACATAAAAAGTAATTAAAAGTATTCTCTATCTTGTTTATTATTAACAATTCATGTAGAAAAATTAGAATCATGTCTCTGACTTGTTTATAGTATTTGTTTTTGATACATAACTGCCTTTAATCCCAGGGGGAGGGGGTAAAAAACATGAAATTTGACTTGAAAAGAATAAGGCTTGAGACTCACTCAAATGATATGGTCTGGCATATCGGTGACAAAAAGTTGGCTGATTTTTTTTTTTAATATACAAGGAAATAGCTAGCTGATTCAAAACTAATAAGGAACTTCTCAGAATGCATCTCCGATGGTACCGATGTACTTCCATGTAATATGGGGGAAGGTCTGATGTTGAGTGAGGAATAATGATGAAATGGTTGCATCTCTAGGGTAGGAACTGGGAAGGTTGATATTGTCGTTGGCAGATGGATGAAAAGATATTTATCCATCATAGGAGTCCTCCTTAAACCAGATCTGAGGTCCACCTTAAGGGTGCAGGAGGGTAGGGAATGCTATATTTGGAAGAAGGTACAAGAGAGATGAAAGAAGGGTTCTCAGCATATACATTTATAAGTGTGCTTTCGCATCAATAGGTGACACCCTTATGCTTTAGTTATAAAGAATAATTAAGTCATTTGAACTCTCAGAACATGCATATACAAGCAAATTATAAAACACTCTCTGTGAATTGAAATGTATAAACTGGTTCTCTGTGTGTCTCTCTCTCACTTGGTTCTTTTGTACAGAGAGTTCAAAAAACTGTCATAGAGAAACTTGTATTTAGTTTGGAGTGAGGAACTAGTGATTTTAGTTCCACAAGATTATATAAGGCTGTAGAACTGGTAAGAATTCCTGTCCATCTTTCTTGGACAATCTTGACAAATCTTTTTCTCCTTTTTTATTCTCCTTCTTCTCCGTGTACTTTTTTTTGTTTATATGCTTTACTTTGATGATGTGGGATAATTAGTTGGTATAGAGGATTACTGGGAGAAACTGAAAGTTCATAGAGGCTTATATACAAGTTTGTTCAGGGAACGGCAAAAGAAAATCTCTTCTTATTGTACATTTGACACCTGTTGATCAATTTAATCCAGGATATATTTTTAGCTTGTTATTTGATTAATTATTTCCCTGGAGGTAGGAGTGACTGATAGGCCTAGATGTGCTTCCTGGGATTGTGACTTGGTCTGTTATTATTGACATTGTAGCAGCTTAAATAGGTGGTCACTGATCCATTTAGTAATTGTGTTGTGCAGGATAATTGGGATGGAGCAGGACATGAGCTTTGTCTCTCATCAGTTTTGGGAGTGTTGTTTCTTTATCAGCAGACATTTCCTCAAGGAAATTGTCAAAGCTGGACTCTTGAAAATAAATGTTTCATCAATCTCCCAGAAGTAAGGTAGATATTTGGTATTTGCTTGTTTGCATTTGATGATCAACTGTTTCATGAATTTTGTGACTTGGTTTCTTGTTCACCTTAATCTTTTGCACAATGGAGAACTATTCTAACATTTCAATGTTACTTCTCTGTGTTCTTGTACTACTTTATCATATCTGGGTTTACATGGCTAGTGGCTACATAACAGCTTTCTTAGGTAAAATTTATCAAATTCATGAACCAAATATGTTGGGTGGTCATCTAGTTCTAAAATATATTGTCACTGCACATTTTATCTTGAAACGATCTTATTTCATTTGTTTTTCTATAATTAAATTGGATGAGTGGTGCTTCAAAGTCCAATTCTGGTGAAGGTACATCACCATGGTATTATCATGTTTCCATCCATTTGACTAATATGGTGCTTTTTCCTCCAATCGTACTTCCCCGAAAAAGAGAGACCAATTTGAAATGTAAGCTATGTGTGTTTATCTATTCTATTCATTGTTAAAAAATTCGCTTGGAAAGGTTGGGATTCCATAAAATCTCAGCATTTCCCATCTGTTTCAAGTTGTACGCAGTTGGAACATATAAGATTGGAGGAACTGTTGCAACAGTGGTTCTTGTCTGTACATAGCTTGGTTATACATGCAAGGATGTAAATTCACTTTTATGTTATGAAGCATGATTGGAACTTAATGTCTTTTTATCAATGCCTTGATAAATATGTTGCCAATTTTGACTTGCAGAAATGGTATCTGATGCTATGGTTGTAAGGATTTAATATCATGGAACTCTTTGATATGCCAGATAAAGCCCTTAAGTACTTTCAGGAGATGACGTTAAAGGACATTCAACCTGACCTGCTGCTGTAGTGAGCTTTTATGCCTCTAGTATTGCTCGAACCATAAAATTCCTCTGAGCTGTTCTTTTCATTGATTTATATACTTGAGGAGATGTTGATTCCGGAAGACATTACTTTGGTGGAATGCCATGGTTGATACGTATTCTAACTTGGGTTTTAGCGATTGCACTCATGAGAGATCCTGTTAAGGATGTAGTTTTGTGGAACAGAGTGACCACAAGTAATGCTCAAAATGGCCTTGCAAGAGAGGCTATTGAAGTATAGGACAGTGACGAATGGCCATGATGCATTTGCACCAATCCGAGGACCTAGGATGATCATCTTACCAGCACGTGCCATTTAGGCGCATTGCAAGAAGAGTGATCGAGGTGACTCATGGGCATGTGTTTGAGGTTGTTCTTCATCTGGCTGTCTTTATTTGTACTTCCTCATCGACATCTATGAAAAAACATGCAAGAGGCTGGACGATCATTGTCATGGTAACCATGGGAACGGTATGATATCTCTGCAACTATTTAAGGATATGCTGGAAATACATGTTTTCGTTCTCCACTGTGAATTGCAGGCCATTAAGGATTAGTTGAAGAAGGTGATCATGCAAGTATTTCCGCGCAACGGAGGGGTTTGTTATTAAGCCTACACTAAAGCAGTTTAGCTGCATGATGGTACTGTTTTCTAGGGCCTTACAAGCATGTCGTTTGTCCAGATGCTTCTCTCTGGGATGCCCATATTGTTGCTTACAGAGTCTTTATGGAAATACAGAGCTGGTTAAATTGGCTACAGATAATTGTTTGAAATCAGATCCCATTTCCCGAGGCATCGTTCTTGTTGGATCTTGGCATATGTATTGCACTTTTATTCAATTCCAATAGTATTATTTTAGTTAGTATATGATTCAATACCCCTGAAATCAGTAAAAAATGACACATAATACTTGTAACTGGAACACATGAGATTTTTGTAGGATACTTTTCTTCTATACAATTGCATATAAGTTGATAAAAGAGATCGTGTCTTCAAAAATTTGTGTGTCAGATTCATGCACCTATATTTATGTGCATTAACTTCTATTTCTTCCTACAAACATGTTTTAATTTTGAGAGAAAGTATTGAAAAAACTACTCGTAAATTATTAGTTTTAATTTGTCAACCAACGATTGACATTCTTAAAAATAATCCTCTACTTGACTAATTAAATTTAGGTACACCTTCGATCTACAGCATGACATAGTAAGTGATGTCAAACTCTTGTAGGAGCATGAAACTGTTAACACAAAGCCGAGAGAAGTGTCGAAAACACCAAGTTTACACCAAGCCGAGAGAAGTATCGTCATAAACTTGGTGAGAAATTAGGGTATTTCACTCATGTAAAAAGGGTGTCTTTAAGGATGTGAATAATTCGAGAATGAAACTAACAATTTACGCCGAGTTAATGGTTGTTTTCAATACTTCTCTCCTTAATTTTCTATCTCTCCTCCCCATCCCCCACCAACACAAGGGTATGAAAGTTTCATGCTACCATGCAATTAAAACTTTTGATACTTTGTTGCATTTACTTTCATTTTGTAGTTCTCGAGATTTGACATTTACCTGTTTTTGCAATAAAATAGGCACTTAACAACCTTACAATATATATACTATATGAGGAGTTAAATCAACAATTTGGCCTGCCATTTAATCAATTTTGAATTGATAATCAAGAAATCTGATAAAATTCAATAAAATCTAAAATAAGTAAAATAAAACTGTCACACCAACATGTCAGCTTAGCATTTAATACCTTACTATATTATTTTTATCCATGCACATGATCGATCGATATATCACCAAATTAATTCCATGCCTATATAGTATCTCCCTGATATCACAACTCACACACCTCAAACCAAAGTAAAAATAAATATTCACCAAAACCAAGAAGAAATTAAATGGCTTCTTCTAATTCCAAGATTATCTTTATCTTCTTCATCGTCATTTCCATTTTCACACCTCAAACTTCCTCACAAGGTGACTACTCATCATGTGAATCACAAACACATAACACATGCAACAACAAATCCAAAGCATTAACCTTAAAAATGATAGCTATACTTTCGATATTAATCACTAGCATGATCGGAGTATGTTTACCTCTCGTTACACGTTCAATTTCAGCTTTAAGCCCTGACCGTAACGTTTTTGTTATCGTTAAGGCATTTGCTGCTGGAATTATACTAGGAACCGGTTTCATGCACGTGTTACCAGATTCATTTGAAATGTTGTTGTCTAATTGTCTGAAGGAAAATCCTTGGCATAAGTTTCCTTTTACTGGATTTGTTGCTATGTTATCAGCTATAGTTACGTTGGCTATCGACTCTATGGCTACTAGTTTGTACAGAAAAAAGCACAATAATGCTCGTGTAATTAATCCAGAACAAGTACAAAATGGAGTACATAATATTATTAATGGTACTGGTGATCAAGAATTGGGCATGGTGAATAATAATGTGCATTTCCATTCTCATCACCATGGTTCCCTTTCGAAAGACGGAACAAAACTACTTCGTTATCGAGTCATTGCCATGGTTAGTCTATCGATCACTTATTTCTGCTTAATTTATATGACATCGTCTGAATTTGATGGAATTATTAGTAGTATATGAAAGTGTTTGCACATGGAGAGTGCATAACATAAATAGTTCATAATAATTTGAAGAATCGATTCTTGTTGACTGCTATATATACCATTCATAGATAGATCCAAAATTTCTAGCCAGAGTGCACATGCATGTCTTTTTCCTGTCAACAACAAATAATAATGACATTTTTATCGAATTTTAGCTAGGTTACGTTGTTACTCCAAACATTACTAAATTAGCTAAAAACCTATTTTTGAAATGGTGGTCCATGTGCTTATGTTGCCTAAAATGCTAATTCAAACAAGTTTTCTGATACTAGTCTTTTCATATTTTTATAAATATTTTGAATCATTAATTATTGTGATTTATAATATTCTTTTACGTAGTTTTTAAATATATAATATTTTATTTTAAAAAGCTTAAATATTTCATGCACGAATTCACGGTCAAATTAAATTAAATTGTTTGAGTATCGAAACCAACGATCCCACATAAATTAGGATAATAATTTCCAATTTATTTTTTTTACTAAAAAATCATTTTGATCATTTATCTATGATACTTTTTTTTAAAAAATAAAATAAAAATAGATTGATGCCTGCTTATTTACTACATACATTATTTACTTAGAGAGGAGGAGCTGCAAATGTTGAATATACACAGGGTCCTTTTATTTATTTACAAATTTATCCCATTAGTATTCTTATAATTTCGCAATCATAAATTATTAATCCCTATACCCCGATTCGGTATCCCTGTATTATTTTTTCGATCATCAAGTCAAGTTGGCCTATAATAACATATAACTCTTTATTGCAAATTAATATTGTAACCCGGAAAATTATAAGAACAATCGATTAAATCGAACTGATAGGTACATCATGAAATTCTTATTTATTTATTGGCAGGTGTTAGAGCTTGGTATTATAGTTCACTCAATAGTAATAGGGATTTCACTTGGATCTTCAAACAATACATGCACAATTAAAGGACTTGTTGCTGCACTTTGCTTTCATCAAATGTTTGAAGGAATGGGACTTGGTGGCTGCATTCTTCAGGTAATTTTCTTAATAAATCGAAAGAGATATTAATTATAAAGACAAAAAAACAAATGGTAGTAGAGTAGTAACCAATTAAATCACGTTACCAATTAAAAAATAGGATCAATAATTGAATGAAGTTGGATAATAAGGACAATAGTTGATGTTACATAAAATTGAATGATTAAATGACTTTAGTGAAATAAAGTAAAGCTTGTTATAAGGTCCATGAAAGAGTCTTGATATTATTTTTTTCCCAATATATAGGCAGAGTACAAAATGTTGAAAAAGGCAGCAATGGCATTTTTCTTTTCAGTAACAACTCCATTTGGTATAGCACTTGGAATTGCACTATCAAATACTTATCAAGAAAACAGCCCTCGTGCTTTAATAACTGTGGGCTTATTGAATGCCTCATCTGCTGGCCTTTTGATTTATATGGCTTTGGTGGATCTTCTTGCTGCTGATTTTATGGGTGACAAATTACAAGGTAGCATCAAGTTACAAATCAAGGCTTTTATTGCTGTACTTTTAGGTGCTGGTGGCATGTCTCTAATGGCCAAATGGGCTTGATCTCATAGTTAATTCATCCTAATATATAGTTTATGGATGAGGACAACATCAATAATTAATCCTTAGTCAATGTTATTAAGAAGTTTGCTAAGCTAAAATTTAACTGTTGCGCCACTCAATTTCTCTCTTCTATAACTATATATATATATATAAGAAAGTCCTTCCTAAGTAGATTAGGTGGTGCCATAATTTGAAGTTTTATGAGTTCAGTATTTTAATCTGTTTATGTTATTTGGTTCAAAATTAATAGTTTATACATATTTATTACATTTCTTAAGACAAATATATGATTTGGACTGAAGCTGTTGGATTCAATCGAACTAGTTATAGCTCTTATTCTACGCCATGTTCCTAACTTATTACTATATATGAAAGGTAGAAAAGAAGTAAGAGAAAGGTCTGAAGAACACAAAATCGTTAAAAGTATTATTTCTCTATAACTTCAAGCATCTAGTCAAGTTTTATTAACTTATTTGTGTTCGAACTTAAATTATCAATTTTTATTTACGATTACGGTTCTTCATATATTTGTTAAATTTGTTTGTGATAGTAATATAAATTCAATCAAGCTATTGTTTGAGGATTTTATGCACAACACGTAATTCGTAAGACCATAAAATCAAGATAACTCATGTGTAATGAGATCTTTATACGAATAGTCCAATCTGACTTACTGTTTATTTTTTTTAGGTCGATATACATAGATTATACCTTGATCATATATAATTATACACATACAACCGCCAACTATTTGGAATTATATATTGATCATATACAATTATACATACTCATACATCCGCCAACTATTTCTAATTTAAGCTATTTGATGAGCAAGTACCCTATGAACAACTATTTAAATTAATTCTTTCAATATTAAGTCATAAAGTGATCATATTTTGTAAAATCCAGGTAGGACAGGAAACTACCAAGTCAACATCAAACACATGCCTTCCTTATTCAGCACTCGTTTAAAACACACCCTTTGCCATTTTGGATACATATTTTCCGTATTTGTAAGTACAAAATCCACATGTATTTATATATGTTTATTAAACATTTAGGCCCACTTCATGCCTTTGCTATGATATAATATATACTATAGCGTTTACTTCTATTCTAAAAAAATAAAATTACTGCGTATTACTATCTTCGTCCACTTTTAATTGTCATAGTTTTCCTTTTTTGAGTTAAACTATAAAAACTTTGACTAACATTTTAAGATGTATTTTTTCATCATATTGATATGCAAAAAATTACAATTTATAATACTTTTCGTATAAATTTTGAATGTCTAAATTGTTTGTTTAAAATATCGAATTAATATAATTTAATTTAACTTTAAAAATTAGTCAAATTGACTTTCGAAAAGCGCAACATGACTAATAAAAGTGGACGGAGGGAGTATTTATTTTCACTTATTCCAGCCATTTTCATGCTAGCTTTGGTGAAATAGTATTCGGCTTCAATGTGTTATCCAACTTCAATTTTTTTTTTTAAAATGACATAGCCACCAATTATTGTGTGCTTACCCTAAGTTACGCTTGGATACGGAATTTAATATATTTGAACTAATAGCTAGCACACGGATTAGCAAAAGTCTAAGTATATATAAATAGTAGTAGCTCGCAAGATATCATAATTCATAAACACAAACAAACAAACATATTCACTCAATATCCATTATAGCTAGCACAATGACAAATTATAATTTCAAGCACATCGCCATCTTCTTCATTCTCATCTCAATTTTGGTCCCTCGAGTTTTATCAGTAGTCGAAGATTGTGGAGCAGAGGAAGATAGCTCATGTGTCAACAAATCCAAAGCGTTACCCTTGAAAATCATAGCGATAGTTTCCATATTAATCACTAGCATGATCGGTGTATGTCTTCCACTAGTCACACGTTCTATCCCGGCCCTGAGCCCGGAACGAAGCCTTTTTGTGATAGTCAAGGCATTTGCTGCCGGAATTATCCTTGCAACGGGGTTTATGCACGTGCTACCGGACTCATTTGACATGTTGTCGTCGAGTTGCCTTAAAGAGCACCCGTGGCACAAATTCCCCTTTACTGGATTTGTGGCTATGTTGTCCGCTATAGTAACAATGGCTATTGACTCTATAGCTACTAGTTTGTATAGCAAAAAACATAATGGTGGTGTGGTTAATCCAGAAGCTGATCAAGAAATGGCTGTGTCTGGAAATCATGTTCATTCCCATCATCATCATGGATCCCTTTCGACTAAAGACGGCAAAAAACTACTAAGATACAGAGTAATTGCCATGGTGAGTTTTCTTCTTTTGTTCTATTATTTAACACGTACACTTGATCTTTTTAGTTTGCTCAAAAAGAATTATGTACAATTTTTCAACATTAACTTTGAACTATACAAAAACGTACGTTTTTGCAGGTGTTGGAGCTTGGAATTATTGTTCACTCAATAGTGATAGGGCTATCTCTAGGTGCGTCAAGCAATACATGTACAATTAAAGGACTCGTAGCTGCACTTTGCTTTCATCAAATGTTTGAAGGAATGGGCCTTGGTGGTTGCATCCTACAGGCAAGTGTTCATTTTATTAGTAGACTATTCATAAATATATTTTCTTATTACTACATTCACTAATTCAACTATTGTTCTAATACAGGCTGAGTACAAGTTTATGAAGAAGGCAATAATGGCGTTTTTCTTTGCAGTAACAACACCATTTGGTATAGCACTTGGGATAGCATTGTCAACTACTTATGATGAAAACAGTCCGCGGGCGTTAATAACTGTTGGATTACTGAATGCATCATCTGCTGGCCTTTTGATTTATATGGCTTTGGTGGATCTTCTTGCTGCTGATTTTATGGGTGACAAATTACAAGGCAGTGTCAAGCTACAAATCAAGTCATACATGGCTGTTCTTCTTGGTGCTGGTGGAATGTCTGTCATGGCCATTTGGGCCTAAATTTGTCTTCATATTTTGTTTTGAGCAATAAGTGTGTAAACACACCCTCCCCTCAACCCTCAGGCGTTTTTTTTTTGTCCGTCCCTCCTTTAATCTAAGTTTGAAATTGTAATTTGGTATCATTTTCAGAATTTATTGTGAGTTTGCAACATATTCTGTTCTGTAAAATACATCTTTACTTTTTTGGTATTAATTACAATGCGTCTATTTAGAGCTTGTCATAGTCAAAGTTAGACGTTTGTTGATGCAGGAATCGACATAACTTATACTCCCTCCGTCCGCTTTTAATTGTCATAATTTCCTTTTTGAGAGTCAAACGATAAAAATATCGATGTATTGTAATTTCATCAATATTGATATGCAAAAAAATAAAATTTATAGTACTTTTCGTATAATTTTTGAATATCTAATCGAATTATTAATGTAATCTAATTTAACTTTGAAAAATAGTCAAATTGACTTAACTATTTTTTCTTACTAGGTGAATTATCCACACTTTCATGATAGTAAATCATCTCATCAAGCTTTCATATAATTAATTTATCATATTTATTTTACCTTTTAGATATTATATTACACAAATAAAACTTATTTGTCTTCGATATTGACATTTTTTAACCAAAACAAAAGATATTGACAGTTTATCTCCATCATGAAGTAGTCTTTGTATGCCTAGTATAAATAAATTTAATAACACATGTATAAGAATATAAAATTAAATTTATAGATCAGTTGAAACATAATGTAAAGTATTTCTTTTAATTTATAATGGCCTTGTTTATGTACATGTTAAATAAAAATTCATTTTATGTATATGTCAGGTACAAAATCTCTAATTTCACTATATATAACTGTAACTTTTATATTTTTCAAAATAAGCTTGGGCACTTTTCATTTTGCACAATCCTACAAGGGGTCGTGACCAGCACTTTAGTGGTAGGCCCTGCGTCCTTTAAGAAATGGATCAATCGTCACTCGACAACTCAAAACTGACTAGTATAAAATCATGTGATCTGTCCTCGTTTATGTACCCACATTAGTCCCCAGTAGCATCTTGATCAACAGGTAACCTAACAATCCATCTCAATACATATTCACACCACATACTCTCTTTTTTTTAAAAAAAAATTTCATCCGACATTTCAGAGCGATTTAGTTCATTGCAAATTGAAAAGCCACGATGGAAGAGCGACCGAGTCCAAGCGACGTTGTTTAAAAACGACGCAATCCTTTGCTTTTTAGTAGTATGCAATTTTGCAATTCAAGGAAGGAGGGATTTCACAAAATTTGTGAAAACAAAACTAGGCCCATTTGGCCATGAGAGACATTCCACCGGCACCTAAAAGAACAGCCATGTATGACTTGATTTGTAGCTTGACACTGCCTTGTAATTTATCACCCATAAAATCAGCAGCAAGAAGATCAACCAAAGCCATATAAATCAAAAGGCCAGCAGATGAGGCATTCAACAAGCCCACAATTATTAAAGCACGAGGGCTATTTTCTTGATAAGTATTTGATAGTGCAATTCCAATTGCTATGCCAAATGGGGTTGTTACTGAAAAGAAAAATGCCATCATTGCTTTCTCCAACAACTTGTACTCAGCCTGATTTTTTTTTTAAAAATAGAATAAAATTAGTGAATGTAAATTATGTATTATATACATACCAGCAATATAATATTACGAAATCTGTTTGTAAAATGAAAACTTACTTGGAGAATGCAACCACCAAGTCCCATTCCTTCAAACATTTGATGAAAGCATAGTGCAGCAACTAATCCTTTAATTGTACATGTATTGTTTGAAGCTCCAAGTGAAATCCCTATTACTATTGAGTGAACTATGATTCCCATCTCTAACACCTGCAAAAATATAATAATGAATATGCTTGGGAAATCTTAGTGTTGACAATCTGAACTTTCACCTTATTGATGAGGGTTCGATTCATAATCCCCAAAAATGAATGACCAAATTAATAGAATATAAATAAAACTCACCATAGCAATCACTCTGTATCTTAGTAGTTTTGCACCCATTTCTTGATCAACACCACCATTTTCTGGATTAACCACACCACCTTTATGTTTTTTGCTATACAAACTAGTTGATATAGAGTCAATAGCCATTGTTACTATAGCGGACAACATAGCCACAAATCCAGTGAAGGGGAATTTGTGCCACGGGTTCTCCTCAAGGCAACTCGATGACAACATGTTGAATGAGTCCGGTAGCACGTGCATAAACCCCGTACCTAATATAATTCCAGAAGCAAATGCCTTGACAACCACGAAAAGGCTTCTATCCCGGCTTAGGGCCGGGATAGAACGCGTGACCAATGGAAGCCATACACCAATTATACTGGTTATAAGAATGGAAATTATGGCTATGATTTTTAAGGGTAACGCTTTGGATTTGTCGACACATGAGTTGTACTCTTCTGGTCCACAATCTTCTACTACTGAAGAAACTTGAGGGACCAAAGTTGAGATGAGAACGAAGAAAATGACCATGTGCTTGATATTACAATTCATTATTCTGCAAATATAGAGGTAATAAGTTTGTAAGAATATGAAAAATAAGAAGAAAAATTGTTGTGAATGTTTGTTCGTCTATATAGCAAGAAAACATAAAATAAGAAACTACCCAACTATCCTAATTAGTAGGTATCTTAAATAACAAATTAGTATTTACACGGAAGTAAAAGTGGAAAAGGTCCTAAACTACCCAACTACATCCTAATTATTAGCTATCTTAAATAACAAAGCTTCTATTTACATGGAAGTAAAAGTGAAAAGAAAAACTATTATTTTACATATGGAAAAACGAAAGTAAAAATTTAGAAAATCTCTTGTCGTTATTTTTATATACTTTGTATTGTATGAAAGGCACAAAATCTTTTTAACCATTTTCATTCTTCTTTTTAACAAAATGATTCTTCAGCTTCTTGTCCGATGAGTCTCCAATAAGAATGTAACAACCTGTTTTGTTCGTTATTGAAATATTAATATCAATACATAAGAGTTCTCGTCTTATTATTTCTTTTTCAATATAAATTCATATTACATTGATTATATATGATTATTCACATTATATATGGATTAGACATTCCTCAACTATTTTTAATTAATTGAGAAAATTTCAGAAATAACATAAGAGGCGTAATAAGGCTCTATAACTATAATTTCGATAATTGTGCTTCATAGTTATTGTTTTGTTTGCTATAGAGGATGCAATTTGTATATTTATGTCCGTTTGTATATTTCGCTTGTGAATAAACAAATATGGTAAGTATAGACAAATTTTGTATTTATATATTTAAAATTATTTCAGAACTTCGTTTGTATATTTTGTTTGCCAATACATAAATAAGTAAATTTATTATGATTTTTTCATAAATCGTATAGAAATAGCTAGGGTAAGCATATACAAAATTTTGAATTTATACAATCATGAATCGAATTATACAAATTCTGAATTTATCATGAAAATAGTAAGACTTGGGAAAACTACAGCCACGAATTAAAATTTTCTTAAACTGTAGCTATAATACCTATAGAAGAACGACTATTTAAATTAATTTTTCCTAATATTAAGTCATAAAATGGTCGTATTTTGTAAAATCCATGTAGGATAGGAAACTACCAAGTCAACATCAAACACGTGGCTTTCTTATTCAGCACTCGTTGAAAACACACCCTCTGCCATTTTTGGATATGCATTTTCCGTATTTGTAAGTACAAAGTCCACATGTATATATGTTTATTAAACATTTAGTCCCCTTCCCACTAATTCATGCCTTTGCGATGATATAATACCATACCGTTTACTTCTATCTCCCTATTCTATTAATATTATTTATTTTTATTGATTCCAGCCATTTTCATGCTAACTTTGGTGAAGTAGTATTAGGCTTCAATGTGTTATCCAACTTTAATTATTTTTTTAAAAATGAAATATCCACCAATCATTGTTTTGCTAACCCTATGTTACGTTTGGATAATGAATTTAATATATTTTAAATCCTAGCTAGCACACGGAATAGCAAAACTCAAAGTATATATAAATAGCTATAGTAGGTCGCAGATAACATAACTCATAAGTCATAACCACAAACAAACAACAAAAACATATTCTTATACTAAAAAAATCATTACAATTGCACAATGGCTAATTATAATATCAAGTGCATCGCCATCTTCTTCATTCTCATCTCAATTTTGGTCCCTCGAGTTTTATCAGTAGTAGAAGATTGTGGAGCAGAAGAAGACAATTCATGTGTCAACAAATCCAAAGCGTTACCCTTAAAAATCATAGCGATAGTCTCCATATTAATCACTAGCATGATTGGAGTATGTCTTCCATTGGCCACGCGTTCTATCCCGGCCCTAAGCCCGGAACGAAGCCTTTTCGTGATAGTCAAGGCATTTGCTGCTGGAATTATCTTGGCTACGGGATTTATGCACGTGCTACCGGACTCATTTGACATGTTATCGTCGAGTTGCCTTAAAGAGCACCCGTGGCACAAATTCCCCTTTACTGGATTTGTGGCTATGTTGTCCACTATAGTAACAATGGCTATTGACTCTATAGCTACTAGTTTGTATAGCAAAAAACATAATGGTGGTGTGGTTAATCCAGAAGCTGATCAAGAGATGGCTGTGTCTGGAAATCATGTTCATTCCCATCATCATCATGGATCCCTTTCGACTAAAGACGGCAAAAAACTACTAAGATACAGAGTAATTGCCATGGTGAGTTTTCTTCTCTGTTCTATTATATATCTAACACGTACACTTTATCTTTTTAGTTTGTTCAAAAAGAATTATGTACAATTTTTCAACATTAACTTTGAACTATACAAAAACGTACGTTTTTGCAGGTGTTGGAGCTTGGAATTATTGTTCACTCAATAGTGATAGGGCTATCTCTAGGTGCGTCAAGCAATACATGTACAATTAAAGGACTCGTAGCTGCACTTTGCTTTCATCAAATGTTTGAAGGAATGGGCCTTGGTGGTTGCATCCTACAGGCAAGTAGCTATTGTGAAGAAATTTAAATGGAAAGGAGAATTTTTTTTCTATTAAAGTAGTATGTATACCTTTATCATTAACAAATATCAACCATTCGTAAATATATTAGTAGTATCTTATTACATTCACTAATTCAACTCTTGTTCTAATCCAGGCTGAGTACAAGTTTTTGAAGAAGGCGATAATGGCGTTTTTCTTTGCAGTAACAACTCCATTTGGCATAGCACTTGGGATAGCATTGTCAACTACTTACGAGGAAAATAGTCCACGGGCGTTAATAACTGTTGGATTGCTGAATGCATCATCTGCTGGCCTTTTGATTTATATGGCTTTGGTTGATCTTCTTGCTGCTGATTTTATGGGTGACAAATTACAAGGCAGTGTCAAGCTACAAATCAAGTCATACATGGCTGTTCTTCTTGGGGCTGGTGGAATGTCTGTCATGGCAATTTGGGCTTAAATTTGTCTTCATATTTTGTTTTGAGCAATTAGTGTGTAAACGTACACCCCCTTCTTTTATCTTTTAAAATTCATGACCTATTGTGAGTTGCAAAAAAAATCTGTAAAATACATCATCTTATGTAAGTGTATCCAATGAGTGAACTTTTCCAACTAAATATTCTTCCGCAAATTATTAAGAAAAGGAAAAAGGTTTGCTACAGTTACAATTTCAAAGAAATTCCCGTTCTCATTGATTGGTGTCATTATTTTCCCATTTTGTTTCTATTATTTTGATCATATATATTTTTATGCTAATCCACGTTTTCCCTTCTGTTTATATTATTTTGACCATCTATATTTTTATGTTAATCCGTGTTTTCCCAACATATATTGGGCTCCTCCATGAAGAATTGTTCTTCCATAGTAGTGAGATTTTGTTCCACAGGAAAAAGTAAAGAAAACAACAACCAGTTGTAGTTGCATGAGAACAAAAACGCTCAAGTCCTAACTCAATGATTATTGGTAATCCTTTTAAAATTCCAAGCTGGATAAATGATTGAGAATCTAGAGCTGTTTCCATAACCTTTATGTTTTGCAATTTTGCCTCAATGAGAAGTGCTCTTTGTAGACCACTTAATTATACCATGTATAGCTGTCCGTATAGAAACACATAAATCGTAATCACTGAAATCTGCAAAGTTTTGACAGCAGGAATTACAAGAGACGTAGAAATCAGACTTAACAAACAAATATCATGCTCAAAGACAGCAAAAAGAAGAAAACTTAATATGATTTTTGCTTCACTCGTTGTTAGAAGCAAGCAACACAACGGCTCTCATTCCCTTTATCCAAATCACCATTCCCCTTTTCTTCTGATTTGAAACAGGAAACAGCTATAACTGATTAAGATTAAGATGTTCTATAATTGATTCAGATTAAGATCTTTTAATATTATCGAACTTAGAATTTGGATAGTAACCTAAAACAATTATTGAATCGAACATATTGATCAAAAAAGACTAAAAGAAAAACTTATAAATAAAAATTGACTAATCTTAAAACATTACTAAACTGAGACTAGTTATTTCCTTCCTCTTCTCTTCCAGGACTAAGCGCCTTTCTCTTCCTCTCCCAAACGTGTCCCGCTAAGCGGAGTGGAATACATATATGGATGGAAGGGGAAACAACTTTCCCTTTCTGCCAAAACGCCATCTTCACATTGTTGATTTACCTCTCTTAATACTTTCAACTTGACATTCTGCTCCTTCTTGACATTCTGCTTCTTCCGATACTTTCTATAACCATACAAACCTCTATCAATAACATTCAAACCTAGTATAATGAGAACACAATTACCTAACCAGTTTCGACTCATGATTTGATAGTACACTCTCGGCAACAATTTTTTTCTCAACTTACAATAAATCGAACAAGAAAACAGTTTATTCAACAAAATATTTCTCTTATTACAATGAAAAGCTTGGTATAAAACCTTTTTCAATACCCTTTATATAAATATGTCACATATAAACCTTTCTTTCTCCAAAATCCTATTTGAATGCGGTAATGTTTACAAATCCAATTCCTAATAAAAAAACATCAGCAGCTTTAATAATGTAGTACAATTTCAATTGGACTTCCACGTTATGTCCGTTATAGTCTTGGCAAAATTTTCATTAATAATTTATTTATATACTTTATATAAATAAATACCAAAGAAGTATATATAATTTAATTTTTCTATTTTTCTTATTTTGGATCAAGTATTAGTAATCCTAACTTCAACCAAAAAAAAAAAAGTAATCCTAACACCATAAGTATCGCTTTCTGATATTCATATAAGTAATCGCAAAACCACAAGTAGTAAAGTATTTGGAAAACTATTTGACAATGGAGAATGGATTGAATCCTTAGATGCAAACAGTGGTGACGAAATTCTTTAGGCATCTAACCCAAGGGCGGAGCTACAGCCATCCAAGGTTGGTCAGCTGAACCCTCTTCACCCGAAAATTAAACTATATAGAGAGTTTGTACAGCAAAAAACATAATGTTAATCCAGAAAGTAATGAAGAAATGGGTGTGTCTGGAAATCATGTTCATTCCCATCATCATCATGGATCCCTTTCGACTAAAGATGGACTTGATGGCAAAAAACTACGAAGATACAGAGTAATTGCCATGGTGAGTGTCCTTCTCTATTCTATTATCTAACACGTACACTTTATCTTTTAGTCTGTTAAAAAAGAATTACTACTTTTCTGTGTTTACAAATAGTTTAACTTCTTTAGAAATAATGATCATTGATTTGATATAGATCAATAAACAACGGACAATTAATTTCTTATTTATGTCAACATTTTTTTAAGAATGAAGAATATTAGAACTATTCGTTTATTTAATTTGAACTACAAAAACGTTATTGCAGGTGTTAGAGCTGGGAATTATCGTTCACTCAATAGTTATAGGGCTATCTCTAGGTGCATCAAGCACTACATGCACAATTAAAGGACTCGTAGCTACACTTTGCTTTCATCATATTGAGAAAGAATTACTACTACTTTTCTGTGTTTACAAATAGTTTAACTTTTTTAGAAATAATGATCATTGTTTTGTTATAGATCGATAAACACTTTGCCTTATTTATGTCAACATTTTTTTAAGAATGAAGAATACTAGAACTATTCATTTATTTAATTTGAACTACAAAAACGTACGTTTTTGCAGGTGTTGGAGCTTGGAATTATTGTTCACTCAATAGTGATAGGGCTATGTCTAGGTGCGTCAAGCAATACATGTACAATTAAAGGACTCGTAGCTGCACTTTGCTTTCATCAAATGTTTGAAGGAATGGGCCTTGGTGGTTGCATCCTACAGGCAAGTAGCTATTGTGAAGAAATTTAAATGGAAAGGAGAGTTTTTTTTCTATTAAAGTAGTATGTATACCTTTATCATTAACAAATATCAACCATTCGTAAATATATTAGTAGTATCTTATTACATTCACTAATTCAACTCTTGTTCTAATCCAGGCTGAGTACAAGTTTTTGAAGAAGGCGATAATGGCGTTTTTCTTCGCAGTAACAACTCCATTTGGTATAGCATTGTCAACTACTTATGAGGAAAACAGTCTGCGGGCGTTAATAACTGTTGGATTGCTAAATGCATCATCTCCTGGCCTTTTGATTTACATGGCTTTGGTTGATCTTCTTGCTGCTGATTTTATGGGTGACAAATTACAAGGAAGTGTCAAGCTACAAATTAAGTCTTACATAGCTTCTTGGGGCTGGTGGAATGTCTGTCATGGCAATTTTGGGCTTAGATTTGTCTTCATATTTTGTTTTGAGCTATAAGTGTGTAAACGTACACCCCCGCCCCCCCCGCCCCCTCCTTTTATCTAATTTTGCTATCTTTTAAAATTCTTGACCTATCGTGAGTTGCAAAAACTTTTGTAAAATACATCATCTTATATAAGTGTATCCAGTGAGTGAACTTTTCCAACTAAATATTTTTGCCTTAACAATTAACATCACATATTTAGTAATCCATCACAACTTTGTAAAATCTTCGGCTTAATGTAATTGCAACTGAAATCTCTACATACAAAATAAAACTAAACAACTAACAAAGAATATATATATATGTGGAGAGACTCTATAGATCAGTAAATATGAAACCATTTACACAATATATAAGTGAAACATATAGTATAATAAATTGGAGAGTGACTCCATCTATTCAGCAAATAATATCCTATCATTATGTGCGGTACCATTTGGATTTTGAAAGTCAAACTTTTTTACTTTGACCGTGAATACATTATAAAATTTTAGAATGACTTACACAAATCTCATAGTCTAAGGACCTAAATTACATTTTATCCATACTCTTTTTCAATTTAGAAAAATCTCTCAAAATCAGTGTTATTCGGATACATAGCAAAGAAGCCGGATACATTAACTCCGATACATTAAAATAAAATTAGTTACACTTTTAAATGAAAGAGAATATAAAATTGAATGTGAGTTCCCCTAATCGCCGCTAATCTAGTTGATTTCAATCTCTCCCAAATCTTAACATATTCAATCAAATCCAAATTCAATTTTTCTTCTCTCAATTCTCTTGTAATCACGCCGAGCTGCATTAGCCAAGGTTGCCAACAGAACCAACAAAAAGATAGCTGAAGCAAAATCAAAACAAAGAATGGTGGTGGGCCATCTTCCAAAGATGGTAGACGAAATTCAAGTGGCTAACTCTAAAGGCTCAGAATGGAAACTCAAGAAACATAAATCAGTAAAGAATTAGGATGTCACGTCCCGACCCTACACTTCGGACGTGGCTGGCACTCGAGAACCATTTTTGGTCCCAAGCGAATTCTTGGACTAGCTTACTTACACAGTGGAAGACTTAAAAGCATAAATACAAGGATTCAATGCATCTCCAGTCAACTGTTTAATAAAATACTTAGAACGTTCAAAGGTCAAACATTCAACTTGGCCAAAATGGCAACTCTAGTCTTAACATATGAAATAATAATGTAAAGACAATTGACTGCTAATTGTCTATGAAGCCTCTAAAACAAAGAGGGATGTCGGGACAAGACCCCCGATCATCCTAACAACTGAACAGCTAAACAATTATGAAAAGGACCCTCTACAAAGCAATGAGGCTCACCAACTGACTCTGAGTGCTCAACCTGATCAATGAGAGCTGGATGCTGATCCTGGTTAACTGCGTCTGCATCATAAGACGATGCAGGCCAACTGGCATCAGTACATTGAATGTACGAGTATGCGAGTTGGAATGCTAAACATAACATAGGCTTGGAAAGAATCTGAAAGGAACACTTACCTTGGATTTACTCAACTTATGAACAACTTAACTCAATATAAAGTAATAAAACATATGCAATATATAGAAAGCTTTTAAAACAGTAGAAAGCAACTCAGTTCGTTAAAGAAATGCAATAAAACAAACTCAACTTTACTCATGTAATAAAGTATTATAGTTTCTGTGGGAGTTTCTCTAACCGAAAACCACCACTATAAGCCTAAGTGGTGATACAATGTCTTGCCCACGCTGCCATAATTTTCCTATACTTTTCCGTCATATAGAACGCTTAACTAAGTGGATCCACTAGTCTATGTTAAAAAGCACTTAAGGAGTCATCTAAAATGTTTGATCCTTTACTACCCATGATGTCTACATGGTTTATGGAGACTTGAGTTAATATGAACTCGCATCTCCATATTGGTGCTCAATATTACTCCAAAAAATATACTTAGCTCATATGTTTTAAAACAAAACTTCTTTCTTTGGTTTGAGATAATTACTCAAAACATTAGCTTAAAAGCTCTCTGGGAAATCGGTGTTTCCTTTTCTTGTTCGAATGTGAATACATTTTAAACTCTTGGGAATACTTAGTTCCCATATACTCTTTGAAGAAATGAACTCAACTCTTTACTCTTTGCTTAACTTAAAACTTAAGTCTTAAAACAAAGTTAAAACGTTGTGAAAGACTTTTGAAAACTTTATAAACTTCTCTTGACTTGTTTCTTAACTTCTAGACTTGACTATTAACTTTCCTTGAATTGAATTATGGATTCAAGGTTCATGATCTCATGTTTATGGATGATTTCATGATGTTTAGATGTACCTAAGAGTGTTGGAATCA
>JAJOOS010008628.1:0-19735 GCA_029582725.1 Solanum chiquidenum
CATTGGCTCTACTAAGCATCAACTTTTAGCACCATTACAATTAATACAGCCAAATTAGCAAAACCCAATCAAGACAAAAGCTAAACATTCCAAAAAAGTTTAAATCTTTTCCCCAATACTCTTACTGGGGCTTACCAAAAACCAACAGAAACAAGAAAATGACCAAAACCCATCAATGATTTGTCACAAAAACTTGAGTAATTTAGATTCAAATCAAAAGGGGTTCTTAGGGAAGTGAAGAAAAAACAAAAGGGTGTTAAGATTTACCTTCAAATATAAATTAAAGATTCAACAATTTGATGATAGTTTTGGATCAAGAAACCATATATGACCCTTTCTCCTTTACGTTTTTACAAAATTGTTATCCGGGGAAAAGGTCAAACGGAATTGAGGGAAGAAAGGAAGCTGAATCAATTGTCCATTTGCAAATAAATTACTACAAATTTAGTTATATGAAATTCCCATAGTGTGGGCCGTTGGATCTCGTGCAACTTCTTTGATGGGGAAAAAACAAAATTGAAGGTATGATGCTGACAGCTTATACTAACGTGGACTACCATACAAATTTTAGAAGATGTGCATTGGCATAATCCGGTTCGTTTGGACATGATTTCAAATTATGATCGTAAATTTGGTAATTTAAGTCGAATTTTAATTTGCTATTCTCTCTATTTTTTTTGTTTGTCTAATTTTAATTTTTTATTTATCATCTTTTTGACAAATCAAGAAAAAATAAAAAAATTTACCTATTATATCCTCAATTTATTTAGAGATGTAATGTTTTTGAAAAAGGTAAGTAAAGTGGTTTTGGAATTCTATCAATTAATAAGGGTAAAATAATAAAATTAGTATGTCAATTATTATTAAAAGGATAAATATACCTGAACTATCGTAAATGGTATGCAGATACTCTCCGTCATATTTTTGGGACATTGGTGCCCCTGTCGTCCGAAAACTAAAGCATATATACTTTTTATACTAACGGACATACACGTGTCATAATCTTATCCACTGATCGGACAATTATTAAATATCAAATCAATGGATAAGATTGCGTCACGTGTCACTATTTAGTCTTCCGTTAGAGTGAAGGGCATATACGCTCTAATTTTTGGACGGGATGGACATCAATGTCCCAAAAAGTATGATAGAGGGTATCTGCATACCATTTACGATAGATCGGGGGTATATTTGTTCTTTTTCCCTTTTCTTAATAGGTGTCTCGAGTAAAAAAAATGAACAAGTAAATAGGAATAGAGAAAGTATTAAAATTCCACAATTTTTAAACAAACTTTTCAATCGATTAGAAGCAACCTCTTTATTACAAGGTAATGGTAAGATCTATGTATACTCTACCATACATAAACTTCAGTTATGTTATTTTTTCAAAGGTATTGTTGTTATTAAAAACTTTTAAACTCTTATACGATTTTATTAAATGAGAAAAAAAAAGATAGTTTATAAACAATGTGTCAAAATAATCAGATATATTCATTTTTTATATGAATATAATTATCATTACATAATATTACAAATTTTTAAGTATACCTAATTTTATAAAAAAATTATTGGTCTAAATTGACGAAAAAGTATTGATACATCGCATATCCTAAAGATGTCATAATATATTGTGTATCCTAAAGTGAAAAAAAGAAAAAACCAAATACAATTTTCGTTAGGGAAAAAAGACAAATATATCCCTGAACTATCATAAATGGTATGCAGATACCCTCCGTCATACTTTTGGGACATTGGTGCCCCTGTCGTCCAAAAACTAGAGCATAAATGCCCTTCACTCTAACAGAAGACTAAATAGGGGCACGTGACACGTGTATGTCTGTTAGTATAAAGGGTATATATGCTCTAGTTTTTGGACGATAGGGACACCAATGTCCCAAAAATATGACGGAGGGTATATGCATATCATTTACGATAGTTTGGGGAGTATATTTGTCATTTTTCCCTTTTAGTTATGCATAAAATAGAAAATCGGGTATAATTATGGAAATTTGATATTAAAATAAGGGAAAAGGGTCAAAAATGTCTTTAAACTATGTGAAAGGAACAAAAATGCTCTCCATTTATAATTTGGCTCAAAAATGCCCTTACCGTCAATACTTTGGCTCAGAACTGCTCTTGCAATCAATACTTTGGTCCAGAAATGCCCCTGTAGTTACAAAATGGATCAAAAATGCCCTTTTTCGAACAAACATATTATTTTTTTCTTTTTAAACACATCTTCTTCCTAATTAAAATATAATTAAAGAACACTATTCTTGTTTTCTTTCTTCCAAAATCACTTTAACAAATAAAAATATAGGACATATTTTTTTTCTTCTTAATCTCATTTTATCAATTAAAATAGAATAACTTCATCTACCCTTTCGACATATAATATATGTTATATATATAAGATCGTAGTATATCCATCATTAATTTATATTTATATATCGATAAAAAATAATCATAATAAAATAAGAAATATTTTCATTTTTTATTTTTTTCTGAATTGAAGATAAACATTGCAATTATTTATTTTTAAAAAAAATAATTGAAAAAGAATGTGTCAAAAAGAAAATAATAATATATGTATTTGAAAAATGAGCATTTTTGACTCATTAAATAACAATGAGGGCATTTTTGTTCCTTTCGCATAGTTTAAGGGCATTTTTGAACCAAAGTATTGACGGTAAGGGCATTTTTGAGCCAAACTATAAACGGATGACATTTTTGTTCCTTTCACATAGTTTAAGGGCATTTCTGACGCTTTTCCCTTAAAATAATATCATAGCTTTGTTGGATAATTATTTTAAGGGAAAAAGGATGAATATACCCCCGAACTATCGTAAATGGTATCTAAATACCCTTCGTTATACTCTTAGGGGTCGTTTGGTAGAGTGTATTAGGAAATATAATGCATGCATTAGGTGTGTGTATTAGTAGTACCTTGTTTGGTACACTTTTTCATGTCATGTATAACTAATCACTCTATTGTGTATTAAGTTGTGTATTGCTAATACCAAGGAATTCTAGGTATTAGTAATACATAGCATTTTAACATTTGCATTAGATTAAATAATTACAAAACTACCCTTAAAGCCTTTTCATTTTCTTTGTTGTCATAAGTTTTTTTGTTTTTTTTATTTGCCTTTTAGTTTTTAGTTTTTTTTTTAATTTGTTGGTGTTTTAATAGGCTTTATGGCCTCTTAAGTATTTTATTTATTTTTAAATAAAAATATAATTTTAATATAATTTAATCACAATTTTTACTATTGTGACGATAAATTTGATAAAAAAAAATCTTTGCAAACTCTTCACAAAGATATTTTTACGCAATAGTACAACTATTTAATATTATTTTTGAAAAGAAGAAGAAGAAGAAGAGTTAATGGTGTTTTAGAAAAGAAATCTTTTTTGATGTTTTAGCACAGAACTTTATTGCAAAGGAAGTGTACAAATAAATAAAGTGTGAAGGGTATTTTTGTAAACATATATTTTTTTAATAGAAATTATGCAAGATTTGTTATTTCTAATACATCAAACCAAACAATGTATAAGAAATAATGATTGCATAACTAATGCAAGCATTACTAATGCGTCCTACTAAATGCAAGCATTATTAATACAACCTATTTTGCATTATTCTTATATACTCTACCAAACGACCCCTTAAGATATTGGTGACCTTACCGTCCAAATTTTGGGATGTATATATCCTTTGATCTAACAGAGAGACACGTGTCATAATCTTAACCGCGTATCCAAAATTTATTTATTTATTTATTATCCATAATTAAAAGGCCTAACCCGAAACCCCCCCCCCCAGATAATTATAACCCAAACCCATCCCCACCCCAAAAAAAAAAAATCAATCCCAAATAAACTCCAACTTTCTTTTCTTCATTGTTCCACCAACCATCAACAACCAATTAACACCCCACCGAACCCACGCCGGAACTCCACCACACCGTCGCGACTCATCTTCTCCGACGAAGTTCCACAACATGAAAACCACCTCTAATTGCTACTAAACTCAACTCCCTCGCTCCGAGCGAAATCAGTGATGCAGTGACCCTTCGATCATCATGAAACTTGACCATCATGAACCCGTCTCTTGAGCGAAATTGCAGTGGTGTTTTCGGTATCGATCTATTTCTTGAGGGTGTTTGGATGGTGGAACAATGAAGAAAGAGAAATGGGTTTATTTGGGTGTGGGTCTGCTTGGTTTTTTTTTGTTATACTTATCCGGGTGGGCCTTTTAACTAGGGATAAAAAGTAAATAATTTTTGGATATGCCGTTAAGATTGTGACACGTGTTTCTCCATTAGTTCAAAGGTATATACAACCCAAAATTTGGACGGTAGGGTCATCAGTGTCCTAAAAGTATAACGAAGGGTATCAAGATACCATTTACGATATTTCAGGGGTATATTTACCCTTTTTCCCTTATTTTAAAATAGATTTTAAAGTAAATATAGGATTTGCTGCATGCCTAGTTATATATATATATTTTTTATTTATTTTTTTACCTCATAAATCCAAAAGTTTGTTTTTTTATTTATTTTTAATTTCTCATTAGTTGTCCGTTACTTACATTGAAATTCAATTAAAATTGATTAAGCATCAAAAAGTCTCTTATTGAAATAAAATATTTTCTAATAAAAGTGAGTTCCAAGATTTAAAAGTCTAAAAGATAAATTAAAAAGTGAGGGGTGGAGATTTATTGGGATAATTAACATTTTTGCACTTCTTCTTTGTTTCCCCAAAACCCTTGGTTCGCTTATGCGCAAGCTCTTCCATTTATTCACAGGTAAGCATTCTTGTTTTGGGGGATTTTTCGTTTTTTTTTTCCTCTCTGCTGTATTTATTTTTATTTTTTCTAAAATTTATCATGAGTTTCTCTACTTATGTTTGTTTGTGTTTGATTTTTCTATGCATTTTTAGTAAGCTTTTGGACATGAATGTAGTGCTATTTGAGAAGGGGGAAAAAGTAGTATTTGAAGTTTAAAGTTGAAAAAAAGTTCATATTTTGTGAGTAGTATTTGAAGTTTGAAGTTGAAAAAATGGTGTTTGGAAGAATTTTTGTGAGTTGTATTTGAAGATTGAAGTTGAAAAATGGTGTTTGGAAGTTGAATTTGTGTTTTCACTTGAAGAAAAGTTCAAATTTTGTGAGGAGTATTTGAAGTTTGAGGTTGAAAAATGGTGTTTGGAAGTTGACATTGTGTTTTCACTTGAAAAAAAGTTCAAATTTTGTGAGTAGTATTTGAAGTTTGAAGTTGGAAAATGATGTTTGAAAGTTGAATTTGTATTTTTATTTTTCTGTGTGTTTGAATCTTTGAGACCATATGAATGCATATTCAGCTCTGTGGACACTCTATCCTCCCCAAACCTCACTCCTTAGACCTCACTTTATGGGATTATAGTAGGTATGTTGTTGTTGTTGTTGAAATTTCTTCTATAGCGGAGCTAGTATTTGAAGCTCATGAGTTTGGGATTCTTGTTTCTTTTTAAGTTACTAGGTTCTGAATTAATAAATTGTACATAAGGATTTCCTAAGACAAATATGGAATTCAGACCAAAGCTACTACACTCTAGCTCTTCCCGTGCTTCTAAAGCACGGTGTATCATAGGTTTAGATAGAAGAAAGAGAAACCGGAGACAGAACAACTTGTCTTCAGTTGTCTAAAAAAAAAAACTTGTCTTCAGTTCTAACGGCATGATAGTTGAATAAGTTGTTTTTCAGTGCTTTACTTGATCTCACTGAGTGAAGTGCAAAGAGAGAATATTCAGGAAATGGATGGGACGTGAAATTAGCTTATAGTATTTCGGGAAGATATAAATTTTTTAGAATTCCTGTGTAGAATAAAGCAAAATCTCCACTTTTCCATCCATTTCTTAAACCAACACAGGCATTAAACAAAAGAACAGAATACTAGTGAAAGATTTATCACAAAAAGCTCATTTCAATTTTGTGATTACTCTCTGATTTGTTATCTCGGAAGGGGAGCCTTGGTGTAACTGTTAAAGTTGCCTCATGTGACCAGGAGGTCGCGGGTTCGAGTTGTGGAAACAACTTCTTATAGAAATGCAGGGTAAGGACGTGTACAATAGACCCTTGTGGTCTGGCCCTTCTCTGGACCCCACTCATAGCGGGAGCTTAGTGCACCGGAAAGCCCTCTCTGATTTGTTTTCTCGATTTGTGGCTAATGTTTCATGCATGAGTATTGACAAAAATAGGTAACACACCTATTGTTTAAGTAGTAATCTTGAATTTTCTTCATGCAGGACTTGAGCTGAAATATATTGAGTGCAATAGTCCTTCCAATTCTGGAGAATTTGACACTCACAGGCAAATTGTTACCAGTACAGCTTTGTAATTCAATCTATTGCTTACAGAAGGAAATAGAATCCATTACCATTTGAAAGCCTTTCTTGATGCTGGGGAACTAGAAGAGGATACAGGTAGTGGTGATGTTTTCTATTTTTCTCTGATAAGTATTCTAAATTGCTACTTTCAAGTCAAACAGATAAGGCTATCAGAGAGATTCTTGAAATTCTCAATTGCTGGTTTTCCATTCAATTCGTATCAGTTCAATATAATCTGAAAATTCATTCATCCAACACTCCCTCAAAACCAAAGGTTTATGCATGGAATGGTAGGCCTCTATGATCTGTACACTCTAATGATCCAAGCAGTCATTTGGAACATTTCAGACTCCCCTAAGAAATAGGTACCAACTACATGCATGTTCTGATTTGTTACAAAGTGTTTTGCACACTGATTCTCCCAAGGTGTTTGACTATATGCCCGAGACATCAGAATAATTGTTTTCTTTTTCCCCTTTCCACAGTTGTTTTACAAAATTCTCATCAATAAGGTACCTTGTTCACTTGTATGAGTCAATATTGATGATTAGACATGTGCGCTATTATCGTTATGATATCACAATGTTTTTCTCTTTTTAGTTGAAATCGAACCCTCTTAAGCACATTAAGAAAATTGAAATTAAATGACGTGACATTTATCATTGATTGGTTCTAGCCTTCTAGCTATTGAGAGTTGCATTGGATGTTTTTAAAAAGTGTACTATAATTATAGGTTTTTGAGAATGACTCTGTAGTTTATCTTAATTTGTTGCACTGCTTTGTTGCTTGGGAAGTTACTACGAGTATGTTCGTATTCCGTTAAATGTGTCTGTTATGTCTATTTTTTCTCATTGTTTACCTTTAGATTGGGATACACTGAAAGATTAAACTGTTACTATTCTTATTTTTTTACTTGTCAAATTTTAGTTCTTATGCCAAGTAACCAATAGAACACAAGTGAGGTGATTAGGAGTTGAGTAATAATGAACATTCTGATTAGCATATCACCCATGACTTTTCGAGTACAGTCATCCTTTCAAAGCACCTTGAGTGATATTTAGGAACTTGTAAAACTTTAAATTTTGAAATACCAAGGTATCTTTATTTAACTCTAATTCTGGGATTAGATAGAAAATTAGTTGTTACATTCAAGTGGGTTTTATGAAGTTGAAGACATTTGTGGTTTTCATCCCCACGAAATGATAAAAACTAGGCACAATACATAAACAAACACTCAAACTTGGCCTTAGATGGCAAGTGAGTAGTTCAACTTTGAGTATGCACATCTAGACACCTCAATTTGTCTCCACTGTGTCAGTTAAACTCTTCAACTTACAAAATGATCATCTAGACACCTCCAAAATTTATGTGTCACGTTAGCGTCGGGTGTCCATGAGACATTGAAAGACATAACTCCAGATAAAAAAACTTTTAACATTTTTTTAATTCCCTATAACCTTTCCCAAATTTATGAAATCATGAAAAGCACACACTTAACTCATTTCAGACTGGAAAGGCCCTTAATTGAAAGAAAAAAGGAAGAGGAAAAGGGGTTAATGCACCCTTCAGGGGCCAGTGGTTTGGGCTTGGGACTTCTATGTTGGATGTCTCAAGTTCGAAAACCCTTGCCAGCGGAAACAAGCGGTTTGCCTTCTGGGTCAAGCTCGCCGCATTGGGCTTGCCTAGGGCGGGTTACCTCTCCTGCATGGTTTGCGAGCTATTGCATAGGAGCGGGGGTTTCCCTTGTCATTAAAAAAAAAGGGGGGGGGGGAGGTTAATGCAGTAAATGCTTTAAAAACTTGAAACTCTTTTCCGCTTTCACTACTTTTGTCCAAATATAACAAACCAAACAATAGAGTGGAATGAAGAAATTAACATTTAATCCAGTGAAAAAAAAATCTTCAAGAAACACAAAATTGCAGTACAACCTAGCTTTATCCAGTGAATACCAGCAAAACTGCAATGTCAAATTTCCAAGGCCTTGAAATCACAGTACAATATGTTACACTACAGCTATTGTGAATTCCATATGATAACTTAAGATGCACTAGAAAGGGTTCTCTTAGAGATATTAAGTTGTTCATATTTCTCAAAGTTGACTCAGTAAGCAAGATGTGTCTAGATTTGCAAGTCATTCCCTTCCTAAAACACATAACATATGTACCCTCTCATATAGTAATCAAACTATTCATTAGTTCCCCAAAAAATTGTCTAAAGTTTACTGTCTTGTTTACACAAAAATATTCTATGAACTTGTCTCGGCCCTCTCAGGAAATTCTGTCTCTTGATTTTGTCGTTTTCCTTATCATTGGATACATTCTAAACTTACTCTGCCAAGCAAACTGTTGTCCTACTTGTGTTTCATGGTTGTATTTATTGATTTGCAGGATTGAAACTAAACGAACTGTTAGCCGTTAGCAATGAGCAATGCATGCGTTTCGAGATTCAGCAGCATTCAGATAGCAGCTGTCCCATTTCCTGGCAGAAGCTATCATGGCATTGTTTTCTTGAGGAACTTCTCAACTTTGACAGCACCATGTATCTCTCCAAGCATTCCTCTCAGTTATCCTCCACCATCAGTAGTTTCAGTGGCCTGCCTAACCCAATCAGATGCTCCACAACGTTCTGAGGAGTGGTTTGCCCTTCGCAAAGACAAATTGACTACAAGCACCTTCAGCACTGCTTTAGGATTCTGGAAAGGGAATCGGCGATATGAGCTCTGGAATGAGAAGGTATTTGCTCCAGAAGTCCAATTACTACCATCTCCGAGCAGGAGTGCCATGGATTGGGGTGTTCTCATGGAAGCAGTAGCCATAGAGCGCTATAAAAGCATCACTGGCCGCGATGTGAGTTCACTCGGGTTTGCAGTCCACTCGGATGAGCGATTGGATTGGGTTGGTGCCTCCCCGGATGGTCTTCTTGGAAGCTTGCCTGGAGGTGGGATCCTGGAAGTGAAATGCCCATACAACAAAGGAAAACCAGAAAAGGGTCTCCCGTGGTCAACTATGCCATTCTACTACATGCCTCAGGTGCAAGGGCAAATGGAAATCATGGACAGAGATTGGGTTGATGTGTATTGTTGGACACCAAACGGGAGCGCAATATTCCGTGTCTACCGAGACCGGAGTTACTGGGAGTTAATGCATGGAATTTTATGGGAATTTTGGTGGGAAAATGTGGTTCCTGCTCGAGAAGCTCTTATAATGGGAAATGAAGAGGGTGCGACAGCCTATAAACCAACATCAACACACAAAAAAACAGGACTTGTCATTTCAAGAAGCTTGAAGTTGGCAGGTGAGGCAAAGATGTTGTGCAGGGATATTGCTGGTCATATTGAATTTTTTCGCTAGTGTGAACAACGAGCATTCAACGCGCAAGTTGATGATTTTTTTTGGTGAAGGAGTGCCTTATCGCCATTTTTCTAGGCGAATCTTGATCAAGTCAAGCTCCAATGCAAGTACTGAACACTAGGTGGGAAACCAAGAAAAAACATGCGAAGTTGTACGCCTGTTTTCTAGAGCTTGGCATCTTGATAGCTAGTCTATATGGTCGAAGTTGGGACAATTACAACAACATACGCCACATTGTGCTGGAGTTCCACTTGTTAAAGTCTTGAAATCCAGCACGGTAGATGTTCGATTCGAGTTGTTTCGTGTTTTAAGTAGGGGTATTTTTGTCCAGATGTTATTTTACGAAGATGCCTGAAGAAACCATGTAACGTTATTCGAGTATTTCGAATAGATTTTTCTGCATTTTTTCAAGGCTTTAGAAAGTGGATACATCTTAATTATATTTGAAATGATAGCTAAACTTTGATTGTTGGCTCAAAAACTGGCCATTCCGCCATATTTTTTTCCAGTTGATATCAAATTGACATTAGTGATGCAGTAATGCAAAGTTTACTTATTGAAATTTTCATATTTGCGATGTGATGCTTTCTCTAATACTTGTTATATTTCTTTGCATGTCTTTTAATATGCGTTACCTGAATTGCAAGTTTTTTTGAAACAGTTTTTCTATCCTATGATAGAGTAAGATCTGCATATACTCTACCTTCTCCTGAGTCCTGATTCTACCTAGTGAAACTAACTTCCCCCGATCAACGTGATAGGGGTAAGCACCCACCTATTGAGTGTAGAAGGTTGAAGGATATGGGGTCAAGTACCATGCGAGGATGATAATATTGGGAAGCGAGCCTTCTCTGGATTCTACATGAACGAGAAATGCTTTATGCATCAAGTTGTCTATCCTAGAAATGAAGTGATTTTTCATCATCATGTTGCATGCATTTTCTTTCTTTTAAAGTAACATTCAAGTAGTTGTCTGACTTTCTTTTGGTGGTGAGGTTGAGATTTTTCTATCTGTATTTCACTTTTCAAGAGCTAAATTATGTGAATTTTAACTAATACTGAATTTATGTAATCTAATGTACCTCCGAAGATTAGTCAAATTTGATTCTTGAAAGTAACGTGATAAGTATTTTGGGACCTACAGACAGTGATGAGAATTTGTGTGTTGTGTTCTCATTGAATCATGTAATCATTGTTCCATTAGAACTTATCATCATTGTTTTATGTATAATATAAAGTCTCACCGATCCCTAAGCAAATAAAAGTTTAAAGAAAAAGCAAAAGAGAATCTAATTGGATATAAAGATGTTTTAGAGGGCAATTATTTTAATTTTGCACGCTTAAACTTTTAAAGGTACAATTACAACTATTTAATGATATAAAAAAAAATCTAAATATTTTATATATATATATATTATTTGAACTTACATTACATTACTTTTCAAATAAATTGCATAATAAAGTTGAACTCGTAAAATTTAAATTTCGACTCAACTCGACTTTTTATGCTTTAAAGCTTGGGGGAATAAAAATTTAAAAGTGAGGTTTATATTTTTCCTGGGACATTTCTTTTAACACTTTATTCTTTTCTTGAAACAAAAGGATACCTTGAGCAATTATATTTTTTCCTTTTTTTTTAATCAAAACCCATTTTTTTTTCCTCTTTTATAAATCCTTTCCTTTTTTTTTCCTTTTGAAAGTGATATATAATAATAGATAAAGATATACCACAAATATTTTTTTTAAAATGCTGGCCCTTTCTCTCCTATAGCTTTGTGGACGGACGAAAGAAGGATAGTTACGTAATGGAACATTCGATGTATATAAAACTGTAAAATAACATAGAAAATATGTAATACAGAAAAGAAAGAAGAAAATAAAGTATTTATATTATTTACTTTGTCTCATTTATATGGTACTGCTCGAATTTTGAGAATCGAGTAATATAATTTTAATCATAAATTCAGAACATGAAATTTTTAAATTTGAGACACAATGATTATATTTAAATAGAAACAAAACATGGTGATGAAGATTTTTGTGTTTTATGTTCTCATTGAATCATTTTAGAAAGATTCATGTAATAATTGTTGTATGAAAAAATCATTATAATAGAGTTTCACCGATCCCAATGCAAAAAAGAAAAGGTAAAAGAGATTCTAATTGGATATAAAGAAGTTTTAGAAAACAATTTATTAATTTTGCACGCTTAACTATTAAAGGCCAAATAAAGAAAAGAAAAGTTACAATTACATCAATATATTAAAATTGAGTTTATTTGTATTATGGACTTATATGATGTGAAATTGAGAAATTTTAATAGTTTGATTTGTTGATTGATTATCTGAATTTTTATCTTGTCGATGAGAATTTTACTTTTTTATTTTATTTTTCTTTTTTCTACGTATCCTAATTTTATTTATTTTAAAATATAATGTCAAATCAAGAGTTTGGGTGCCGGAAAATTTATGAAATTACCAATCAAAATTATTTGATTTTATGTGAAACATTTGTACAATTAACTCAATTGCCTTGTGCAATCATGAATATTAAATTACTAACAATAGAAAATAAGAAATATATAAAAGGTCTTATATTTATTAAAAAAAATTTCTCCAACATTAATTTATGTTTGAAGAAGACCAATGTAAGACACAATACAAATTGAGTTTGACTTTAAATTGTTCACAAATGAATATGAGGCTTAAAATTTCCATGAAAATGTAGCATATTAATTTGACTCATTGACTTAGACTATAGTTTATTAATTATTTGTTTGTTTGATTTACTTGAGAAAATGCCAGGATGGTGACAAGATGATTTATAAAGCTTTTGGTCATTTAAAAAATAAAATAGAATTTTTTCAAATATATTTTTTCGATTAAAAGAAAATATAGAGATAAGGTTGTCTTTTTCAATTGGTCACTATAATTTTTCAATCAAATATCTCAATACGTAAATCATATATCAGTTTGATCAATTTTTATTTTGATGTGTTGGAAAATTGTTATTTAGACGAATCTATTCATGAGGGATGTTAATTAGTTTATTAATTTATTAAATAATCTATTTTTTAAATCTTACTTATATATTAAAATTTCACTAGATAATCCGCTTTGATATTATTATTTAATGTATACCTATTTTTAAATTATTATTTTTTATACGATCCACTCTAGATATGTTGTATTTGAAGTTAACTCGAAACAACAAACTTCAAATAAAATGTTAAAATTATATAATATGAGTGAAGTTTATGTATTTTTGAGTGAAATTGACAAACATAAATTTCTTACAAATTCTACTAATAATTTGCATAATATTTTATCATTATTATTTTTCCATGAATATGTCACCATCTAGTCTCTAACCCCACAGAAAAAAAAGTATGGCATAATACCATGAGATTTTTCAATTCAAAACTTTTTTGACAAGTCACTAGGAAGTTTCCTAGAAAGATAGAATTATTTTCCTCTTATTTTCATTATTTATTCATTTAGATAACGTACGATTGATTTTTTTTAATTATCAAAATTCAAATTATATCATATAAATTTTCGAAATTTTCCCAATTTGGGTGGTCTGAAAGAGAATTTTCCATTAACAAAAACTTAACAAGAAAATATAGTGGGCCAAGAAAAAGTTGGTATGGGGCTGGTTTGCATTAAAGGGAACTTTGAGGGGCCACTTTAGTTTCTTTGAAAGGTTTATTATATTGGCCCCTACCATTGATTAAGAAAAATATAGTTTGATATTTTAATTGGTGATAATATTTTTTATATATATTTGTAGCCTAATTTCATGCTTCAATCCTTTTCAACTAAAATTTGAAAATACATGTTATTTTCATCATTTCGAGTTTTAAGTTCTTTGACTTACAAAAACATTCAATTCTTGATAGAAAATTTAATGTGATAATTGAAAAATGACAAACAATGACTGATAACTCTATTTTATGTTTTTATATATATTCTTTGTATATCAATTATAATAGAATATAGCAGGACGTGCGAAACGCAGATAAGTTATCTAGTTGTAGGATAAGGCTGGTGGACAAGACGTGAAAAGCAAGATTGATACGATTCAAATATGTGAAAGGGAGGAGTACAAATGCCTTAATGAGGAGTTGTGAGTCTGTGGGATAGGTTTAAGGAGAATAAGAGGTGATTAAAGATTGGATATGACACATATTTGGCTCAACGAGGACATAATTCTAGATAGAAATATATAGAAGTCGAGAAATAGGATAAACGTTTAGTAAGTAGTAGACCATTTTTTTCTTTTACAAGGGTAGAGTAGTGTTCTAGTTTGGAGTACCTATTTGTTTCCATATTATTATTATGCTAGCATTGTCTTATTCTTCAATTTTATTACTATTGTTGTTTCTTTTACTTTGATTATCCTTACTATTTTTACTGTCAGTACCTTTTTTTTCTCTTCAATTTTCATCATTTCTTTACAAATACATGTATTATTATTCAATTAAATATCTATCGAGAACAACCTTTCTACTCGTAATAAGGACGATGTTGTCGTTATTTTTAGATAGAGGAGACAGTTTGATTGAATTTGAAATTAGAAATTTTAAAATAATATTTGGCGGTCTTCATCTAGAGTTTACTTATTTTATTTTTATTATTTTTTAGCAATTGTCAAGTCAATTAATGGCCCACTAATATTCTAATTTGTTGATTGAATTGCGTGATACATAATTTACTCTCATTACGCATTAAATTTCTCTTGTTTTTTAGTTCCTTAAATATAAATTAAACTATATTTTATATTTTGAATGGATTTGACAAGATTTTTAGTGATAACGACATATTACTAAGTATTTTTTTAAGTTTTAAAATATTTTAAAAATCTTATACCTATTAGTCTTTAAATAATAATCTAAACATAAAATTTAAACGAGTGTATAGTTTTAAATCAGATTTTTCTAAATTATGGGACCTGACGATTTATGTTATATGTGGTCCACATCTTTTATTTATTCAACTCTGAGTTGTATAAGATAAAAAATAATCTCATGATGATATACTAAGTAATAGACGATCAATATACTCACCGATACTTAATAATTAAAGTCTTGATAAATCTTTATTTATTATTAAAAATGAATGAGACTTATTTGATAATAGACTTATACTAACATATTGGGGGGCAAAATTGTCTCATTAATGAGAATACAAATAAGGAGGTTTCACTATAACCATCAAAATCAACTTCTCATACCTTTAAGTAGTAATATTTGATTGGTCAAACAATTTAAATTTCCTTTTATATTATTTTTAATAAAAAAACATATCATTCTTTTTTAAGATCGATTAAAATAAATATAACATATAAATCAGGATATATAAAGTATAGATCTGGCTATCCATATTATTTGGAACATATTGTTTATATAAAAGTAATACTAAAACTTATAAATGCAAGATCTACATACTTAATTTGTTGATCATATTCTCTTCGTTTTATTTTATACGATAATGTTTGATTGATTAAAGAATTTAATGAAGTACTTTTAATATTTTTAAAAAACGTTGTTTGACATTTTATAGCTACAAAGATATGTCAAAGATAAAATTAAAAAAATAAAATAATTTAAAGCTAAAAATTATATAGCATTGCATAAAATAAAACAAAAAGATAGTATCAAGATAACAATATATAGTTTCATATAGATATTGTGTGTAAGCAATATGGGTGGTATATAGGATCATAATTTCAAAATAAAAATGAAGATAATTAATTTTATGATGAAATATCTCATTATTTTCGTCTGTTTCATTGCGATAATCAAATAACTCTTAAAGATTAATCAGCTTATGTCACTTTTAATCAAAGATTTTAAATCTTAATTCTTTAGAATGATTTTTTTTCTTACCAAGTACTTATTATGAGCCATTTTCAATATATATTAAAATTGATCAGATTAATAAATTTCGAATATTACGAAGTAAGAAAGTACCAAGAATATTTTTTTATAGAAAGCCACATGTTATTTTACGTCATGTTTTGTATTGTTTACTTCTCTGCCTACCGTCATTGCTTGCGCCCTTAATTACTCAACCTTCTAGAAATGTTGGCTTTGTCTTTATTCTAAATATTATTGTTGTGATTATTATTATTATTATTATTATTCAATATTATTATTATTATTCATTATTATTCAATATTATTATTATTATTCAATATTATTATTATTATTCAATATTATTATTGAAAATCGATTAATCAGAATTTAAATTAAATACTTTTACTCTAAGAGATAAATGGTATTCTATGTGAGAGATAATACTACTTTCATATATGACTTAATCGAAAGGGTATATATGTTCTAGTTTTTGGACGGCAGAAGCATCAATATCTCAAAAGTATGACGATAGGTATCTGCATATAATTTACGATAGTTCGAAATATATTTATTTTTTTTCACTATTATTAATGATCACACAAATATATAGACCACACATTTCAATATTTTTTTCTTTAATTTTATGCCTGTCAAATATGCTAATGTAAATTCATTAATAATATTGTGAAAATTCAAAACAAAAAAAATAAAGTTTTTTTTGTGGGGGCCCACATGGAAAACCGAAAATGGCTAGATCGGAAATTTACGGTAAAAAGGTTGCTATCAGTATGAATTGGGCCCACGAGGAATAGATAAGTGGGCCTAATGGCCCACCAGGCCCACGTGAGAGCAAAAGATTAAAGCTAGATTAGGTAGCATCTTAGATGACGTGTCCCCTTTATTCACTACTCATCCTATCGTAAAAACACGCTAGTATAGGTGCTAATTATTCAAATTTGATATTAGATAAATGTATTTACGCATAGATATACTAGATACGTCAATGTCCTCTCGGAATCAATATGGAACTATGCATAAATGCACCAGATACATAAATGTAGTTTATGTTGGATACATGAAATTGATACTGAATATACTGGATGAAATTAATATGCATAGATATAATAGATACGTTGATATCAGATGTACAGATACATTGTGACAGAATGATACAAAGAAGTAAAGGGACGAAAGAGGAAGAGAGACGAGATACATTCGCTAGATATAATGTATCTAGAAGTAAATAGATATGATAGAGATGTTTTCTCGACCATGTAGAGATGTTTGTTTATGAAAAACTACCTAATTAGACAAGCATCTTAAGCTAATTGTCGTGTGATTTGTTTTGATCAATTTGTTGAAATTCTGTAATTTGCATCACTAAATTGTAGTATATATCTCCATTTCATTCTGGAAAAAATTAATCTAATAGTATTAATAATTTTAAAATTCAAATTCATATCAATTATTGTTTTAATTAATATTGAACTCTATGTTATATTATTCACATCCGAGCAAGTCTTGGACACGCATTGATATTAGAATCTCACATCAATACATAATGAAGTAATTAGTCTTTTTATATGTTAAAATCTTACATTGGTGTATCTCGCATAATATGTGAATTCTTATATAACTTATAGAAATATTACTCAAAAATAATAAAAATAACAATCAAGTACGTGTAAATTAATTCTAAATTTGCCAGCTTAACTTGATCATTCAGTTCATTTTAACAGTCAATCATAATTCTACGGTCAAAACATCTTCGCCATCATTGTGTACATATCTGAACGACAACCTCTTCGAGACTTTCTTAAGATAAATTTACACTACATGGATTTTGACGAAATGCGTAAAACTTTTCACTGACAATCAATCACATTTTCCACATAATTTTTTGAACTAGTAACATCATTCTCATTTTTTATTTCAAACCCAAACTAATGATCTAGTCAATTGCCAACATTATTTAGATGCAAAGTGTATTTAATAGTGTTTGCTTGCAACTTGAATCTTTACATTGAATTTTATCATTTTTTTCTTTATATATACTTAAAAATATATATAATAATAATATATTTTAACTCGTCGGTTTGATTTCATCATTCAATTTGTTTTACCAGTCAGACATAATTCTACCGTTAAAGCATCTTCGTCATTTATTGTGTACCTATTTGCACTACAACTCCTTCGAGACTTTCTTAAGATCGATTCACACTACGTAGATTGACGAAACGCATAAAATCTTTCATTGACAATCAATCACATTTTCCACATAATTTTTTGCACCAATAACATCATTCTCATTTTTGATATATCTCACCCAACCTAATGATCTAGTCCGTTGCCAACATTATTTAGATGCAAAATGTATTTAAAATGTTAGATTGCAACTCGAATTTTTACACTGAATTATATCATTTTTCTTTATATATATATTTTTAAAAATACAATAATATTACACATTTTAATTCTTCAACTCGGCTCAATCATTCAATTCGCTTTACCCGTGAGACATAATTCTATAGTCAAAGTATCTTTGTCATTTATTGCGTACCTATCTGAATGACAACACCTTCAAGACCTTTTTAAAATTGATTCACACTACGTAGATTGACTAAACACGTAAAACATTTCATTTACAATCAATCACATTTTCCACATAAATTTTTACACTACTATCATCATTCAATGATATCTCACCCAACCTAATGATCTAGTAAATTGCCAACCGTATTTAGATGCAAAATGTATTTAATAGTGCTAGCTCGCAACTCGAAACTTTACACTGAATTATATTATATTTTTTATACATATTTTAAAAATACAATAATATTACACATTTTAATTCGTTAGCTTGGCTTGATCATTCAATTCGTTTTAACAGTCAAACATGATTCTACAGTTAAAACATCTTCATCATTATTGCGTTCCTAAAACGACAACCATTTCGAGACTTTCTTATGATCGATTCACACTACGTAGATTAACTAAACGCGTAAAATCTTCACTGACAATCAATCACATTTTCCACATATTTTTTTTGCACTAATATCGTCATTCTCATTTTTGATATCTCACCCAACCTAACCTAATGATCTAGTAAATTGCCAACCTTATTCAGATGCAAAATGTATTTAATAGTGTTAGCTTGCAACTCGAATCATTACATGAATTATAAAAAAAATTAAAAATATATTTTTAAAAAATATAACAATATTACACATTTTAAATGGAGTAATAAATAGAAAAAGGCGCAAAACCTTAAACGGCGTAGCAGCAAATATCTGAATGTTATAGCCGATGTTGGAAGCCGCGTTTAACGCGTCGGCTTCTAAAGCCGATTACGCGCCTCCACCGTCTAAAATTACTCATATACCAATAACTACTATTTTTGGATTTTCTAAAAAAGCAAAAAGTTATTTTATTCATCCATGCGGTTTGCACTTTACCCCAAATCATATTAACGATCTAATTTGAATCGGTATGGAGTTTTATTTTTGAATTACAATCTAAAATAAATTATAAATATTTATTTGATTGTATATTATAGTCTGTTATCAATTGTGTTTTAATTATCGAACTATTTTACTTTTGATTCTTTTTTCTAGTAGATCATGCAATGTTTCTTGTTATTTGCTATATTTAATTCATTGTCTCCTTCTTTTTGTATTTGGATTTGTTATTTTTGAGTCGAGGGTCTTTCAGAAATAACGTCTCTACCTTCCTAAGATAGTGATAAAATTTGTGTGTATTCTATACCTCCCAGATCGTATTTATGAAATTTCACTGAATATGCTATTATTGTATGTTAGTGTAAATTTAAGAGCAACTTTCACATATAGCAAACACAAAATTCATATTTGTATGCTATAGAAAGTTTGCATAATTGCGCTCTATAACAAACATAAATATGTATATTTTGCTATACATATACAAAAGAAACCAGTTGTATAATCTGATTTGGTATACATATACAAAATATCAATTGTATAAAGTGAAAGAGGTGAGTGAGCGAGCAAGATCTGGGAGAGGGGAGAGAGGGAACGAAAATATATGTATATATACAATTTTCACGCATTTTATACATTTGCATTTTTGTATAAAGTGAGAGAGGCTAGTGAGAGAGCGAGATCTGGGAGAGTGGCGAGCGAGA